>JAXIVJ010019917.1:0-16622 GCA_036785665.1 Chirona hameri | reverse complement strand
CGTGTGCGAGCGAGCGTTGGGGCGAGACAGGAAGAGCTATGATCCGGGAACTTACATTGGTGATGGCGGTGTGGCCCAAACACATCTTCTAACTCAACGCCTTTCATCGACCACGATCAGCTGCTTCGAATCGCCCCGACTACAGGTCTATCAACATGGCTCGCTCGAGCTGTCTGTTGTGACGCTGGCTATCGGATCCTATTGCGAAGTCTTCTTCATCTGTGCCGCCCGAGCCAGAACGTGATGTTTACCTAAATGCCACTGTCATCAGCGGACCAGTCCACCACCCGCTGCTAAGTAACCTACGCCGGTCGCAAGCGTGTCAGTGTTCGCGTTACCGTGGGACTACAGCATTAGTAACGACAAGATCCGCTGCGCGCGGAACGGCCCTGTTCCTCTCTCGTCTCGGCCAACCCAAGCGACACCCTGCCCCGTTAGGACAAAAGACAGCCTCTGCCCAGGACCTGGCCGCCGCCTGTCCGCCGCCGGTCCCTCCGCCAACTCGTCGGCAACAACCGGGGGGAAGGGGCCAGCCGCCGCAGAGTCAACAAAACAATGGGACAAGCCTCTGCTCAGGACCCGCCGGCAGCTGACCCATAAAAACAACCGTCCACGGCGCACGGAACGGCCCCAGCACTGTTGTGAGTGTATCATTTTAACACTACTCTCAGAGGTGATTTTGTTCATCGCAAGTGTCGGGTGCAATGTGCATACTTTGTGTTAAGAATATTATGTTTGTACCGTCAATGCTTGCTAGTGTCGGAGCTCTATATTAACTGTTGTGCTTGCCTGTATGATACCGGACCCGGACAAACCCTCTAGTGCTTTGATACGACCCAACATGGCGTTCTTTAGTATTCAGATCCCAGTTCCCCGATTTAGTAGCGTGGGCCAGCCGGTTGCAGCATTCATTGCTGACCTGAAATTGGTCGAGGGGTCGCAAACCCCACCATGGACCGACGCACAGATCGTGCCCTTCCTTCCCTTGTGCCTGGATGGAGCCGCTAAGCTGGCGTTCAACTCACTCGTGGCGGAACAGCGGGCCACACTCGAGGCCATAGCAACGGCCCTGGGAACCTTCTTCGTGGCCCTCCCCCCGGTCGCTCAACACGTCCAACTGTCACAAATGAAGTTCGACCCAGCCACCGCCAGCTTCGATCTTTTCTTGGTCACCTATCACAGAACCCCGGACAGCAGGGTCCCAACAATATATATATGTTGGGACCCTGCTATCTCGGAACACCGTCTATCTCGCCGGCGACCGACAGGCCGGCTGTGAGGGGGACACCCGGGGCAATCGTTACTGCCCGCGTGTGGTGGGGGTCCCCACGGCCCCGTTTCCCTGGCCCGTTTGGCGACAGGCCGGCCGAATATGGCCCGGTCGGTTGCAGCCTTGGCAGACGGCGTTGCGGTGTCGACAGTCGACTCGCAGATGGCTGGTGGCGTTGCATGCGTAGCAGCGACGATCGTCTGCACCGGGAGCGTACCTGCCACCGCCACCCTGAGGAGACCCTGACCTGGAGTCTTCCCGGGCCTCCAGCTGAGAGAGGCGGGCCAAGATCTGCCTTAAGATGTCGTCACTTTGTGCATGGGTCTGTGGTACGGCATTGTTGACGGCAGCAACTGGCTGGGAAGGCAGAGCTTCTGCAGCTAGGAGATTCCGGACTTTGATTACCGCCGCATCGTAATCTGCGATTCCCGCCCTGACGAGCGCGTGGCAGAAACGAGCCGACAGGGCCTGGAGCAGGTAGCTGAACAACAGGTCTTTGTTACAGATACAGATACAGATACAGATATGTATTTCGGAACCTCCATAATATGGCTTTTGTGAAACCACGTCATTACATTAATAATACACAATAGGATAAAAACAGTAAAACATACAGTGATGAAAAATACACACGGTAAAACAGAACACGCGGCAAAAAGAGTGGCAGGTGGCAACATAGGCCGCTCCCAGCCGCAGACACCGATCGCAATCTACGGTAAAATTCACGATTGACTATCGCCTAGCCTCCAGCGTAAGGTCGTTCCAGACGCTCGTGGCTCGGTACACAAAGCTGCGCCGGGCGAATTCTGTCCGCACGCGGGGCAGCTCGAAGTGGCCGGCTTCAGTGCCGCGCGTGCGGCGAGCGGATACATCGGCGCGCCGCAACAATCGCTGTCGCAATAGTTCGGAGGCACTGGTGGATGTTGTGAGGTGGCGCATTGTGGCAATATCGCGTTCGGTGATCATTTCATCAACATTGGGCCACCCCAGTTCACGCAATGACGGACTGACATGGTCACGCCTGCCAAGTCCGGTCACGATGCGGACACCGAAGTTGATTCCCTTTTGTACACGCAGCTTCTGTGCTGCGGAACAGTTTCCCCACACCGTTATACAATAACGTATGTGGGGGAAGACGAGTGCCTCTATCAACAGCTGTCTGATGCATTTTGGGAGCTTATGTCTGATTCGCGCCAGACCCACCAGTACACAGTAGCAGCGCTGCACAACAGACGTAATGTGACATTTCCATGTCAGATGTGAGTCGATGACGACACCAAGCACCTTGACGCTTTGTGAGGGCAAAATTTCATCATTACTAAAATGAACAGAGAAGTCTGAGATGACTTTTTGACGGCGAGATCTCAGGAGGAGCATCTTTGTTTTTGCAAGGATTAATTTTTAGACGGTTCTGTGTGAACCACTTCAAAGCTATGTCAAGAGAGCTTTCAACACGATTTTTCAGATCATGAACATTTGATGGGAAGTCAGCGTCAATGAACTGGGCATCGTCAGCATACATCACGATCCTCCCGAATGGAAGATGTCTGCGGCACTGATGAAAACCGTTAACGGGCCTTGGAACTCGGGCAGTGCAAGCATTACGAAGGTCGATCCTATAAGTTTTACTGTCGTGTTTGATACGGATTCTCCTGTTATAGTGGTTGGTTCTGCGACGGTGTTGGGCAATTTGCGATAAACGGACTCAGAGATGAGCGAAATGGACGAGCCTGTGTCAACGAGGCAGTGTTGCCTCGTTGACACAGGCTCGTCCATTTCGCTCATCTCTGAGTCCGTTTATCGCAAATTGCCCAACACCGTCGCAGAACCAACCACTATAACAGGAGAATCCGTATCAAACACGACAGTAAAACTTATAGGATCGGCCTTCGTAATGCTTGCACTGCCCGAGTTCCAAGGCCCGTTAACGGTTTTCATCAGTGCCCATATTGCAGACGCTGAGTGCATTCTGGGACGTGATTTTTTCTAACGCCACCGCTGCCTCATCGACGTCTCGTCCTGCCGCTTAGTGTTCTCACCGCCGACCCAGCCGGCGCCGGATGATCAGACGACTCAGCTTTCCACGGGCGCTCCCCTGTCACAAACAACCCCGGTCGGCCCGCCGCCCCCGGTCGGCCCGCCGCCCCCGGCTGGCCCGCCGCCCCGGTCGGCCCGTCGCTCCCGGCTGGCCCGCCGCCCCCGGTGGGCCGGGTCCAGATGGCCCAGTGCGAGCCAACAGAGCCACCCCGTCCGGACAAAGACGGTGCGAGTGGCGTCGCAGGCCGGTCGCGTCGATCGGTCTGCCGCGTAATAGTGCGACAGTACTGGTCTGTGGCTCCCGGATCAGAATGCTGGATTGAGGGGTTTGCCGATGATGCGTCTTTTGTAGGCCCAGCGTTCATGGAGAGCGAGGAATCTGCTGAGCTGCTAGCCGTGCCTGCTGTAGTGGAGGTTCAGCCTGGTCAGCTCATCCCGGTGCTTTTGCAAAACGTGTCACAACAATATGTCACAGTGTACAGCAAGCAACAGGTTGGCTCACTCGACCCAGACTTCCATTGTGTAGATAGTGATGGTGATCGGGCGGAAGTGCGCGCGGTCTCCGCGCAGGAGAATTCACCACCGCCGCCGGTAGAAATCCCACCGGAGCTGACAGAGTCAGAGCAGGCCCAGGTAGCTCAGTTGTTGACGGATTACGCTCATTTATTTGACGGGCAGGTGGGGCTGACTACTCTAGTCCAGCACACAATTCCCACGGGCGACCATCCGCCTATCAGACAAGCGCCGAGACGCATCCCACCCCACCTTCGAGACGAGGTCAAAGCTCAGATTGATGACCTGGTGGAAAAAGGCATCCTGGATGAGAGTCATGGTGCCTGGGCCAGTCCAGTGGTGCTGGTTCGAAAATGCGGTGGCGCCGGGTTGCGTATCTGTGCCGACATGCGAAAGGTGAACAGCATCACCCAGGTCCCGGCCTACCCGGTAGCCAGAGTCGATGACGTACTTGAGTCGCTGGCTGGCTCCTCTATGTTCTGCATACTGGACCTGAAATATGGCTACAACCAGATGGAGGTTGCACCAGGGGACATGAAGAAGACTGTCATCTGTCTGCCGTGGGGTCTGTACGCCTGGCGGCGGTGCAGTGATAAGACCGCCATCTGTCTGCCGTGGGTCTGTACGCCTGGCGGCGGTGCAGTAAGACCGCCATCTGTCTGCCGTGGGTCTGTACGCCTGGCGGCGGTGCAGTGATAAGACTGCCATCTGTCTGCCGTGGAGTCTGTACGCCTGGCGGCGGTGCAGTAAGACCGCCATCTGTCTGCCGTGGGTCTGTACGCCTGGCGGCGGTGCAGTTTCGGCCTCGCTGGGGCGCCGAGCTCATTCGCTCCGCTGCTAAACATCGTGCTGGACGGACTGGCGCCAAAGGAATGTCTGGCATATTTCGACATCATCATCCACGGCAACTCCGCCAGCCAAGTTCTGGAGCGCCTGGAACGAGTGCTCGAGCGCCTCAGCAGTGCGGGCCTCGCACTGAATCCGGCAAAATGCCAGCTGTTCCGGCCAGTCGTGACGTACCTGGGTCACCGAGTCTCCAGAGACGGAATCGGCCCAGATCCAGAAAAGGTACAGCGTGTGGTCGATTGGCCAGTGCCCCGTTCCAGAAAGGAGCTGCTCAGCTTCCTGGGGCTGGCCGGCTATTTTCGCCGCTACATGGCCAACTTTGCGACGATCGCGGCACCACTGACACAGCTGACACAAGAACATGTCCCGTTCCACTGGTCACCCGAGGCGGAAACAACATTCACCAGACTGAAAAATCTGCTGACCTCGGCAACAGTGGGGACTCTGCTTCGGGTTGAGGACGACGCAGCGCCCTTCATCCTGGACACTGACGCATCCGGCAGTGGGATAGGGGCCTGCCTACTCCAGGTGCAAAACGACGGAGAAAGAGTGATAGCCTTTGCGAGCGCCACTCTCACAAAAGCCAGACAAACTACTCGGTCACAAAGTGAGAGCTTCTCGCGGTGGTCACGTTCGTGATACACTTCAGACACTTCCTGTTGGGAAAAAAATTGTGTTACGGACGGACCACAGCAGCCTTCAATGGCTGCTAAATTTCCGAAACCCACAAGGGATGTTCGGCAGGTGGCTGGAAACACTGGACAATTTCCAGTTCACAGTGATCCATCGCTCCGGTCTGGCCCATGGGGATGCTGACGCCTGACGGCATGTCCCGTATGCCCCCGCCGGCCCAAGAGGTCGCATGCCAGACGGACAATGACACACTTCACGTCCTGTCCCTCCAAGAAGTGTCGTTTTCTCGTGACAGCGAAGCGGCCGTGAACGCGATAGCCGCCGCCGCCGCAGGAGACGCGCTCACCCCGCCCTCCCAAAATGGCACGGCCCTCAGTGCGGAAACCGTCGCCGCCGCCGCCGCCGCCCCCGCCGGAGAGCAGCACAGCCGGCCGGCTGGCGCTGCGGCCGGAGCAGGGGCACGGCCAACCGGACAGGACCCCTCTCAAAACAACATGGCGGCCACCGCCCAAGTCGATGCATTAACCGTGCCAGGCGACGGTACACCGAATGTGACCACCTGGCCAACAGCCTTCCTGCAAAAGGAGCAAATGAAAGACCCGGCAATATCTAACGCATTCAGTGGGTTAAGGACAAGGAAACACCACCGCAAGCCCCAGCCAATCCCTGCGAGAGAGCTTTCTGGAGGAGTATGATCGCCTTAACCGCGAGTTACTGGGGTATATTTCATAACGCGACTTACTGGGGGGGGGGGGGGGCTATTTTTAGCCCCTCTGATCTCCGGAACTACTGGACCGAATGTAAAAATTCAAACGGTATTCGATAGCCCTGGGAAATTTATCGAGGGAAACATAATATTGTTGACCTCGGGTTTACCGATGACGTCACAGGTCAGGTCAAGTACAAAATGTTTGACCGTGTCAAAAGGTCTCGATGGATGGAATTGTCGCGCAAAATTGCGATATTAAACGCATAAGCTGTCGATAAATCGGTATCATTCGTGTGTCTGACACTTCTAAGTACCTTTCTAAGCTGTTTATGACCTTGGGTCAGGTCAAGGTCATCCGAGGTCACGAGGTCAAACTGCAAATTACGGTCATTAGGCGTTGTAACACATGTTTATGGCTTTGTTTTTCGTCTAGAACGCGAAAAATGACCTTAGAACATTGTTTGTTCCATATAAATAGAAGTAAAAAGCACAAATGGAAATGCGTTTTTATGCATAGTAATGCTGTGAGAAGTGGCCGATTTTTGTCATTTAAAGGTCATAACTCGGTCATTTTTAAAGATATCGACTTGAAATTTGGTACACATATTCACCGCATACGTCTCGATCACATATATTCCGGTTTTTGGATAACTCTGATTTTTTCTTGAAAATTGTGTTTTAAAAAAAAAATGTATTTGGATTTCTCAAAAATTTGAATTTCACAAAATCTCACAAATCCGAGTCAGCAGTTTGATAGCCCGGTCTATTGTCAGTAATTTGATTTAAAACAATTTAGTTTATCTCAAATATCGTCCCTTTGACAGCGTTTTCCGCAAACCATTATTTTGCAACAAAAACCGAAGAACATGACGTCACTCTGACGTCATTCCCGGTTGACCTATCATAGCCTCATATTTTTCCTTTTGCCAAAATGTGTGGAATTTACGTGAAAGAAGGTACTGCAAGTTTGGTGACGATACCGGTGTTTGGAGTTATTGCAAAATAACGGGAGGGGGAGCAAAAAATAGCCCCTCCGTAACTCGCGGGTTAAGCTGTCAGAAGGCTTGGTTTGTCGCGCGGTGTTCAGAAATGCTGTTAGAACGGTGTTCAGAAATACTGAGGAATTCCAAATCGTCCTTCCAAACCAGCTGGTGAACGGAGTGTTAGAATCGAAGCACGCAGGTCCGACGGGAGGGCACTTCAATGCCCGGAAACTTACAAAAGCCATCCATAGCCGGTTCTGGTCCCCTGGACTGAGTACAGCCGCCTCAAAATTCTGTAGGACGTGCGAGAGGTGTGCCACTCGCAACATGCCAACGCCAAAACCGCGCGCCGCCCTGAGCAACCTGGTAGCCAAAGCGCCGCTCGAAAAAAATGGCAATCGACCTCATGACGCACCTACCGGAGACGGAAGACGGATACAAACACCTGCTGGTGGTGGTAGATCATTTCACTAAATGGGTGAAGGTATATCCTCTGAAAACCCAAGAGGCCAACAAAGTGGCTACCGTGCTGGTGAATGAGTTTATCTCGTGCTGGGGTGTACCGCAGTCGTTTCACTCCGATCAGGGTGCAAATTTCTGCGGCACAGTATTCAAAGAAATGTGTCGCCTCTTAGGGATCCACAAAACACAAACATCCCCGGGCTGGCCAGTCGGAAACGGGGTATGCGAGAGGTTCAATCGTGTCATACTCGACATGCTAGCCCGATATCTCGATGACAATCACCGCGCGTGGAAAGAGCACTTCCCTCTGCTTCTCCTGGGCTATCGGAGTACGGTGCATGACACCACATACCTGCTGATGATGGGAGAGAGCCGAGACTGCCAGCAGAGGCTCGCATGGTGGCCCCGGCGGCCGCTGGACCAGGACACGAGACGCTCTCGTCCTACTTGGATCACCTGCGCCAGGGATTACAAAAGGCATATAACTTCGCGCGCCAACACACAGAAGCGACAACTGTTGCTAACCGAAATCTGTACGACCGGAAGTTGAACGCCTTCCACTACCAGGCGGGTGATGCGGTGTATCTGTTCCGTAAGGTGCCCGCCAGAGGCGAATATCCCAAGTTGGTCCGGCCCTGGAAGCCGGCGAAAGTGCTGCCCAAATGGGCGAGCTGAACTACCGTATTCGTCAGAGGCGAATATCACAAGTTGGTCCGGCCCTGGAAGCCGGCGGTAGTGCTGGGTCCGGCCCTGGAAGCCGGCGGTAGTGCTGCCCAAACGGGCGAGCTGAACTACCGAATATCCCAAGTTGGTCCGGCCCTGGAAGCCGGCGGAAGTGCTGCCCAAACGGGCGAGCTGAACTACCGTATTCGTCAGAGGCGAATATCACAAGTTGGTCCGGCCCTGGAAGCCGGCGGTAGTGCTGGGTCCGGCCCTGGAAGCCGGCGGTAGTGCTGCCCAAACGGGCGAGCTGAACTACCGTATTCGTCAGAGGCGAATATCACAAGTTGGTCCGGCCCTGGAAGCCGGCGGAAGTGCTGCCCAAACGGGCGAGCTGAACTACCGTATTCGTCAGAGGCGAATATCACAAGTTGGTCCGGCCCTGGAAGCCGGCGAAAGTGCTACCCAAACGGGCGAGCTGAACTACCGTATTCGTCAGAGGCGAATATCACAAGTTGGTCCGGCCCTGGAAGCCGGCGGTAGTGCTGGGTCCGGCCCTGGAAGCCGGCGGTAGTGCTGCCCAAACGGGCGAGCTGAACTACCGTATTCGTCAGAGGCGAATATCACAAGTTGGTCCGGCCCTGGAAGCCGGCGGTAGTGCTGCCCAAACGGGCGAGCTGAACTACCGTATTCGTCAGAGGCGAATATCACAAGTTGGTCCGGCCCTGGAAGCCGGCGGAAGTGCTGCCCAAACGGGCGAGCTGAACTACCGTATTCGTCAGAGGCGAATATCACAAGTTGGTCCGGCCCTGGAAGCCGGCGGTAGTGCTGCCCAAACGGGCGAGCTGAACTACCGTATTCAGCTGTGTGACGGCAGGCGTGGAACATTGGTGGTTCACCACACAACCGGCTGAAGCCGCGTGCCGGTGACGCCGCAGATCAGTCCACACAGCCGCCAGCGTCGGCGACAAAGCCACATCTGACAGCGCCGGCACCACCCACCCAGACACCACCGGCACAACGTCAGGTGCCGACACAGGTAGCTGAGGAGGTGTCAGTCCCAGCCCCGCCAGCACCGGCAGCACCGGTGCCCACAGATAGACACCAGGCAGCTATGCCGCCTGAACCAGCGGCACCGTTTTGGTGTCTGCCAGTGACGCAGAGAACGGGCGCGGCTGTGAGTCCGTCTGAGGAGGCTGAGGTTGTGAGTCCCGCACCAGCCCAGGCCGAGACTGAGCCGCCTGAGGAGCCACCGGCAGCGGCCGCACCGGCCCCGTGTCCGATACCAGCGCGCAGATCACGCATCCCGCGGCCCACGTCACCACTGTCACCCCGTAATCTGGCGCTGACCAATGAACCACAGCCGAGTCCGAGCCCAGATCCAAATGCGTCCAGGTCCCGGATCCCAGTGTCTGTACAGCGACCGTGGACTAATGTCCGGTTCTCACTGCGCGTCTGCCGAGCGGGCGGCCAGCGCGGCAACGGTCAAAACCGTCAAAACAGATTCAAGCATCTCGGGACAGCCAACCACAGCCCGGCGCGGGCCGCCGCGGGCCGTCGCGGGCCCGCTCCGTGTCCCCTCTGCTCCCCATTCCGCTTGTATTCGGACGCGCACGGTGGGAACCGGGACAAATAGCGCGACTTGGCGGCGAACCAGCGCGGTTGATACACTGCTATCGCATGCATACAATTTACTGCCAGTAAAAACACGGCTACCCCCTCTCCTAGTCACGAACCTCGACTAGCCTCTTGGTCAATTCTGCATTAGCCGACTGGGGCCGCCCTTGACTGTACAAATTATACATTTTAGCACCATCCGCGGCACTTTAATACGCACCCTGGAGGGCCTCTGAGAATGACACGCCCTGGAGGGGGGGGCGGATTTCGCCCCCCCCCCCCCTATTATCTCAAAAACAACGCAACGTAGCGACAAGCAGAAAACAGCGGTAGATAGCTCGAGACAAGCTCTTTCGAAAGTATTTCGTTCATTTTTTTAGGTCAGGTCAATATTGAGGTCATCAGAAGTCATCGAAGGTCAGATTTCCCAGTTTTAGAACATCGCTCCAGATATTCCCAGATATCACATGAACTATGATAGCTAAGAACAAACGGAAAAAAGTAATGGAAAGCCCTTGAAAAATGCAATCGCTAAGGCTTTCTCAGATTTGAGCTCACGTCAATATTTTAGGCTCCAGAGCAGGCACGTAGCCAGGATTTCGTCCAGGGAGGGGCGGCGCCTCGAAAGGGCCCCTTCCCGGGCGTTGAAAGGGCCCCTTCCCAAGCGTTGCAAGGCCCCCCCCCCCCCCTCCCCCCCAAAAAAACTCATGAGAAGGCATATTACAAGGCTGTAAAATGCAATATGGCAGGTATGGCATGGGCCATACCAACGTTTAGGAGCTGTAGTTAGCAAACTGCCGCATCAACTTTGGAACCAGCGACACGAATTTGGAATCAGCTATACCAACTTGGAATCTTTTTTTAAGCTCAAGACTTGGAACTCTTAAACAAATTGCGCCGCGGAGCGGCGCGAATTTTTTTAGTTTTATGCCCTGGGTTGCTTTCTCATCAATGCGTCGCATTGCGTATGATGTGGACCTCTAAAATTGCTATATTGTGCGTTTAAAAGTGCGGGGAAAAAGTGCTAAGGTGAACTATTTTGCCCAATAATATAGGAAAGTAGCAACACAACACATAAATGCGCCGAGAAACTGACCGATGTTTTTCCTAACCCGCATATAATTGAATTTGTAGTTAAATTGCGCTGCGAAGCGGCGCGAAAATTTTGAGTGTTATTCCCTGTACAACTGTATTCTTACTGTTCTTACTTACCCAAGGTCCCTTCAGATCGTCTAGGGGCCCCTCTGACCTTTTCTACGCCCTTCTGACCTGTTCAGGGTCTCATCTGGGATCCGCGAAGCGAAAAGCCATGATGTGGAGTGGGTGATATATATATATAATACAAAGAGGGCTTACTCTACAGGAAAAAATAAAATCGGATCTTTCGGGTATATTGTAGCACCCTGACGAAGGGTGTTACAATATACCCGAAAGCTCCGCTCCAGAATAAAAATCATCAAGATTTTTATTCTGGAGTAAGTCCTCTTTGTATTTAATCTTCATCTGGGATCTCTACATGCTTTGACCCTTCCGGTCTCACCAGAGACTCCTCTGACCTTCCAAGAAGCCCCTCTTGTATGTCAAGGGGCCCATTCGGCCTGTTCAGAGGTCCTTCCGACCTGGCCAGGGACTGTACTGGCTGCTGTGTCGCCCTACCGACATGCTCAGGGGCAGGGGCGGCGGATTGCGTGGCGCAGGGTACCCCCCCCCCTCCCTCAAATGAAAATTATTGGGAGGGGAAGGGTCATGTTGCCCCCAGATTGAGCAGGCTAAAATCGGGGGGGGGGGCAAAATACTCTTTGCTGCCAGGATTTTCGACTGGGGGAATTTTGGGTACCCCGCCCCGCAATCCGCCGCCCCTGCTCAGGGGCCCCTCCTACCTGCCCAGGGGCCCCTCCAGTCTGGCTAGGAACTCATCCGGCATGTTCAAGGGGCCTTCCGACCGGCCCAGGGACCCTTTCGGTCTAGCCAGGGGCCCCTCTGACTTGCCCAGGGGCCCCTCCGATCTGCACAGGGGCCCTTTTAACTTTCCAGGAGTCCTCCGGTCTCTCCAGGGGCCCTTTAACCTTCTAGGGGGCCCTTCCGACCTAGCAAGGGACTGCGCTGGCTGCTTTGTCGCCTTGCGACATGCTCCGAGGGCCCTCCGACCTGCCCTGGGGCCCCTCCGTGCTGGCTAAGGGCTCATTCGGCATGTTCAGGGGCCCTTCTGACCCACCTAGGGGCCCTTTCGGTCTGGTCAGGGCCCCTCTGACCTGCACAGGGCCCTCTTAACTTCCCAGGGACCCTCTGGTCTGTACAGGGGCCCTCCAACCTGCTCAGGGGCCCTTATGACCTGGCAAAGGACTGCGCTGGCCGCTTTGTCGACATGCTCAGGGGCCTCTCAACCTGCCCAGGGGCCCCTCTGTGCTGGCTAGGGGCCCATTCGACGTGTTCAGGGGGCCCATTCGACGTGCTCAGGGGGTCCTCTGACCCGCTCAGGGGTCCTTTCGGTCTGGCCAAGGGCCCCTGACATGCACAGGGCTCTTTTGAACGTTCAAGGGGCCCTCTGGTCCTTCAGAGAGGGCCCTGGTGGCCCTAAAGGGCCACTGAAGTCCTCTAAACTCTCTCAAGACCACGCTTCGTGTAGTAAAGAGCCTATGATACCGCGCTTCGCGCGGTCTCGTCGGCCCTTTTCGGGCGCGCCAAAAAGGGCCCTCATGGCCTCCAGGGGGGGGGGGGGGGTCGGCCGCCCCCGCCGCCCTCCCCTTGGCTACGTGCCTGCAGTCCAGAGGTCATCAAATGTCAAAAATGTTATTTTTTAGCAAAATGTTTGTTCAATAATAACTTTGTACCTAATAAAGATAATGCAATACGTTTGACGCCATCGTGTTTTTCTCGTCAATGCGCTTTGAATGATAGTCATGTTGACTATGATTGACTTTGACCTCAGGTCAAGGTCAAGTGGTGACCCAAGTAGGTCATGTTGCATATTGGAATACGTGTCTAGACGAGAAAAACACATTGGTACCGTTTTCACTTCTCTATCTGTATTATGTCGATAGTTATTGATAAAACAGTGTTGGCGGTCACGAAATTGACCTGACCTTAGGTCACCGATATCACAAATCCGAGATACACAAATTGTGGGTATCTATAACTTTATAAAATCCTGAAAGATTGAAACCGATCGGCCTAAAACTGTGGTTGCGGTACTACCACAAACGTTTTGAGGTGACCTGGTCTGGTGACCATCATGTGACCTGGTCTGGTGACCTGACCTAAGACGACCTGAGGTCAAGAATTTGACATAATATGGGTAGTTCATTTCTGAACAGGTATGAAAAAACGGCGGCGCTGCGCGCCGCCGTTTTTGCGCTATCCTCGAAAAACCGGAGGGGTGGGCGGATTTCGCCCCCCTCCAGGGCGCGTGTTAAATGATAGAAAGGGTACGTCTTGCACCTATAGCCTATATGTATATATATACTGATATATATACTGATATATTTATATATACTGATATATACTGATATATTTATATATACTGATATATACTGATATATTTATATATACTGATATATACTGATATATTTATATATACTGATATATACTCATATATTTATATATACTTATATATATATATATATATATATATACTGATATTGCACTTATAGCCAACGTTTTGTCAACTAAAAAAATGCTGAAATAGGGGCACCCTCAAAATATAGTGACCAGCGACACCAATTTGGAATCAGCTATACCATCGCGGCGCGAAAATTTTGAGTCTTATGCCCTGTATATGCATTCTCATCAATGCGTCCTATTGCGTATGGTGCGGACCTCTAAAAATGGTATTGGTATAAACACTTTTTTGGGGGTGGGGGGGGGGGGGGGGGTAGGGGGGGGGGGGTGGGGGGCAAAAGATATGTTGGCCCCTCCCTCCCCCCCCCCCCCACATCACCTCTTTCTGTCTGGTAAAATATATAAGTCTGGAAAAAAATATGCATTCAGCCCAGACAGATTCGGGCTACTATGTATAGGTACCTGTGTATACCTGCATCATCTGAAAATATCTGTATTTGCCATGTTCTTACTAAATACCCAGTAAAACATAAAAATGGGTATCACACGAAAAAATACATCGTGTAGCGTTGGGGAATGACAGGGGGTCATAGGGGTAGGGAGAGTGGGAGGGTATGATAGGGAACACGGAGCTGGGCCGGATTCCGCTCCACTCTTGCGTGTGGGGGGAAGGGTACGTTTTTGAGTGGGATAGCAGTGGAGGGATACATTGTAGGGTGAGGGGAATGGAGAAGAAGGTAGAAGGAGATAGGGGGTTTAAAGAGAAAGAAGATACATGGGAGACGAAGAGTGCATCCACTCCACCAGCTGTCATGGGAAGCTGCTGATCCCTCTAGCTGTAATGGGAACTGCTGATCCCTCTGGCTGTACTGGGAACCGCTGATCCCTCTTGTCCTCTTCGTCAGCTCGACCTGCAGTGACATGCAGTGACCTGCAGTGACTTGCAGTGACCTGCAGTGACAGGCAGTGACCTGCAGTGACTTGCAGTGACCTGCAGTGACCTGTCCGCCTCGTAAGTCTGCTAGAAGTGATGAGAGGTGTAGAAACTGATGTAGAGATGTAGGTGTAGCATAGCGTAGATGTAGAGACAGATGTCTTGATGTAGGTATAGCGTAGCGTAGCAAGACCCCCTTCCGCGTACAAAACATCTGATGGTGGTAGATGCTTTTAAATTTTGAGAGACTGATCATCCTGGTCCATCGTATAGGCTGGTTCACCGACATGCCATTTCACTGCTCGAGGACGGGAGGCAGGGTCTCGCCCATGAGAGTGAGGACGATACAACGGGAAGGTGTAGGATTAGCGTCGGGTGTGACGCCCTGGTGACCATTGCTAACCTTCGTGATTCAGATCTTTCTTTAAAATCTTCAGTCGATTCGTAAGTTAGGTCATCCGTCCAGTTATCCCTCCCCATTTAACTCCAAACCCTAATCGCCCACTTGTCGTATGCCAGCGTTGCTACGTTTTACTTACCTTCGAGTAATGATCCGTCCGGCTGTCCTGACTGAGTTTGAACCACTCCTACTGGGTCTTAACCTAAGAATTATCCTTCGTCATCCTCACTGCCACTCTCTCAGCTACAGACATTCCACTTTCATACGCCCCATAGTGATTTGTGCACCCCCAAAATTCCCTCCCAGTAGTGTCGGATGCCAGCTGGATGAGTGACTCCCAGGTAGGATAAATGTCCTCATCAATACGAAATCCTAGTAGCGCTCCGCTGAACGACAGCATTGCTGCGTGGGCCGCCCAGAATATAGGTATTCAATGTAATCCGTCCGGTTCCTACTTTAGAAGGGAGCTAGTTTATCTATAGGACTTATATGAAACACCGACTACGCTTTACTGCCCGTCTTATCCTCTCTGTCCGGGAGAGGCTCCTATACCTACTGTCCGGGCCTCCGACCTGGGCTCCGCCGGACCTGCGTCTTCTATCCGGGCCCACCACCTTACCTTGGGCTCCGCCGGACCTCTGACCTCCATCCGGGCCACGACCTGCTCCGCCGGACCAACTTTCTAAGTTAACATCGACCGCATCGACGGCGAGCTACGCGGATGTCCTTGCCTATATACCGACTGCGGCGCCCGGAATCTCTAGAGGAGATCTTCCCGTCTAACCTAGAGTGACTTCTGAGGCACGTCCGGCCTCCTCCTCCTCTTATCCTTCCTCCCTCGCCCTCCTTTTTCTGCGCCAACCTATCATCCTCTGGGCATTTGGCACCCGCAGTCTCGGACTTACTAATTGTAACCTCCCTGTGATATGCGGCCAGCCGATATCACTCGGTCTGGGCATAATTTTCCACGAGGACTTTCATTCACATGTTTTCACCACGCTGATATATTTTCGATACAAGGATCGGGCACACAAGCCGTCATGCCTCTCCTCCAAGCTCCGATACTATTTAATATCTGTCCTGTCCTGTCCTGACCCACTGTTGCAGGGATCACAGCCTCCCTGTCCTGTCCTGTCCTACTGTTGCAGGGATCACACCTCCCTGTCCTGTCCTGTCCTGACCACTGTTGCAGGGATCACACCTCCCTGTCCTGTCCAACTGTTGCAGGAATCACACCTCCCTGTCTTGTCCTATCCCACTGTTGCAGGGATCACACCTCCCTGTCCTGTCCCACCCTTGCAGGGATCACACCTCCCTGTCCTGTCCTGTCCCAATGTTGGCAGGGATCAAGCCTCCCAGCACTGTCCTGACCATTGTTGCAGGATCAAACCTCCCGGCACTGTCCTGACCCATTGTTGCAGGGATCAAACCTCCCAGCACTGTCCTGACCCATTGTTGCAGGGATCACACCTCCCTGGCCTGTCCTGTCCCACTGTTGCAGGGATCAAACCTCCCAGCACTGTCCTGACCCATTGTTGCAGGGATCAAACCTCCCAGCACTGTCCTGACCCCTTGTTGCAGGGGATCACACCCCCTGGCCTGTCCTGACCCATTGTTGCAGGGATCACACCTCCCTGGCCTGTCCTGACCACTGTTGCAGGAATGACACCTCCCTGTCCTGTCCATGTCCTTCTAGCTATCCTATTACGAAATCAATATCAGCGACGTTCTCCAACTATGACTGAGTACTAACCACTTTACCAGTTCTCTATCGGGAACGTAAATTATATGACCCTTAGGTAATTTCCTACATGGGAAAACGTTGTCCAAAAAGAATCGCAACCAGAGATAACGTGCATATATCACAAATGACCCATTTCAATAAGCATTAGCTAGTAATCTCCTAAATATCACTTTTAAACTTCAATATAATCGGCAGTGCACATCGTCAGAATAGATTCAAATAATTTAACGCTGTTTATAGTTGGCTTAATAATAAG
>JAXIVJ010019916.1:0-16624 GCA_036785665.1 Chirona hameri | reverse complement strand
CCGGGCCGGGCCGGGTCGGGTCGGGCCGCTCATAATCAGATTTGTTCCCATACACCACGGAAGGACGAGCGCGCGTTCGCTCGTAATCAATGCGTAAATCCCTTTGAAGTCTTGAAATGAAATGCTGATTCCAGCTGTTTCTGACTCAAATCTCGACGGAAAATGTCTTGTTCTAAAAATCACGTGCTAATTTCTCAATCCGATTCTTCCGATTTAATCATGCTAAATTCCCAGAGAATGCACCGGAAAGTATATTTAAATGTAGGCTTCTATCAGTGCTTCGGAAATGCTGTTGGTCATTATCGTAATAAACTAAACTGTATAGGTGTAATGCGCCATAAACAAACAATCGCCATCAGCGGCTTGCGCAAACATTCACAAAGGACCAGGTCATTGCCTTCAGGGGCGCCACCCAATCGACAGGGGCGCCACCAATATTGGCGAAAATGTTGCAGGGGGAGGGGGGGGGGAGGAGGAGGGCGCCTACGGACGGACGGAGGGGCGCTGTCACTGGCCGGAGGGGAGCCGTCACTGGCTGGAGGGGGTGTCGTTACTAGCCGGAGGGGCGCCGTGACTGGCCAGAGGGGTGCCGTCACGGGCCGGAGAGGGACAGTCACTAGTCGGAGGGGCGCCGTCCCTCGCCGGAGGGGCGCGGTCACTCGCTGGAGGGGCGCGGTCACTGGCGGGGGAGGCGACGTCACTGTCCGGAGGGGCGCCGTCACTCGAAGAGGCGTAGTCACTGGCCTGAGGGGCGCCGTCACAGGCCGGAGGGGCTCCTTCACTGGCCAGAGGGGCGCCGTCACTCGTCGGATGGGCGCCGTCGCTGGCCGGAGGGGCGCTGTCACCGGCCGGAGAGGCGCCGCCTATGGCAGGGGGCGCCCTCACTGGCCGAGGGCGCCGCCACTGGCCGCAAGAGCGCCGTCACTGGCCGGGGGGAGCGGCGGCGCTCAACTCAGGTTCAGGTACGTATCCATAATTTTTGTCAGGGGGGGGGGGGGGGTCAGTAGTAGAATAAAATTTTGCTCCTCAGCCAGGGGGGGGGGGGGGATCGGGTCGTCAGCAGGTCGCATTTTATCTAGTATACATTTGTTTGCTCACGGGGTGAGGGAGGGAATGTCCCGTGCCCCCCCCCTTTGGCTACGTCTCTGCTCAGGTTTAACCGGTGGTGGGGATCTAGGTTTCTAGTTTGGTTTCGTGTTTCGAATTTCGCTACAAATTTAGAAAAAAAGACGCCATACTCGCACATGAGAGCGCCGTCAGCGAAAGTTGTTGAGCTTGGGGAGGGGTAAATAGTACGGGGGCTAAAGCACCCCCATCAGGGGCGAATCCAGAAAATCTTCAGGGGGGGGGGAGGTCATCAATTGCAGTGGTGCCCCTACCTATAATCAAATCTGAAAACTCAACGGATTTGGTCCACAATATTTTGAGGGTGCCCCTATTTCAGCATTTGTTTTTATTGACAACGTTGGCTATAGGTATTTGTAATATCAGTCGTACCCTTTCTATAATTTGAAGTGCCGCGGATGGTGCTAAATATATTATTTGTACAGTCAAGAGCGGCCCCAGACGGCCGATGAAGAATTGACCAAGAGGGAATTCGAGTTTTGTGACCAGGGGAGGGGGGGGGGGGGGAGTTGGAAGCCGTTTTTACGAGCAGTAAATCTTATGCATGCGATAAACTATTTTTGCGCCGCGAAGCGGCGCCAAAATTTGAGGTTTTGAGCGGGTTGGAGAACTAAGTTTTGCTGTTGGAACCAGACTGGTTATTGATTCGACACTGATTGAATCGATTGGAATCGTTCAATCAAAATTCATTGAATCAAAACATAATTTATTCACCACCAGATATTTTGATTCATGAATCGTGATTGAATCAAAACCCGCATCAAATCAAGGCTGATTGAATCAAAAGATTTAACGATTCAAGTACACCGGTAAATTGTCCAAATACATGGAGTCCCAGTGGCTACATTCAATTATACTGAAATACTATTGCTGTACCAATGTTTTAATGATCATATATATGCATGTTTCCAGTTGTATTGATTTGACATACATTCACCTCATATATTCAAATGTTGAATCAAGCGTGAATCAATTCAAATATTTGTTTGGATTCTGTTAATCAGAATGAATCAATTCTCAAAACTGTATCCGTGAATCGAACGGCGATTGAATCATTCATATTCAAAAATGAATCATGATTGAATCGTGCCAGCACTGATACTGATTTATGGATGTAATGATTACGACAGCCTGTGGGGAAAGACGGGCAAGAATTGGTATAGGTAATAACATGCTGCAAAAATTGTATAAATAGGGCGTTGTTTTCCACCCTAATTTCTCCAAGCTAGGACACTGACCCATGATCATTCATGTTTTTATTCCAGCCTATGATGATCTGTGTACTGTGAGATGGTCAAATAATATTTGTTTTATTTTCATAGTGCCATTTGCATAACCATAATTGTACTCAAAATCTGCACACCTTTGGCTAATGTGAAGATGGATTATGATGCTTGTTCGTTAAACAGGACCAAGGCCAAATTGGGATGTCTTGCTTTGCTCATTTTACCATGTACATATTTCATAAAGTGCCATATTTTAATGTGGGTGTACATGGTTGTTTACTGTTTAGGCTACCTGGTTGTCAATAACTAGTGTTGATCTTTAGTGTATATAATAAGTAATATGTTAAATCTGTTTTGTTTTCACTTCCTTTTTCTTTCATACCTCATTTTTTCACTCCTCATTTTGTTTGTCTAATATTTATTCTGTAAAGTTTGGGGGGGGGGGGGCTGACTGACAAGTTGGGGGGGGGGGCTGAGCCACAAGTTGGGGGCTTCAGGATAGGAACCTACGCCCCTGCCAGGTGATGCCCTGAATGACCGTATAAGGACCAGGTGATGCCCTAAATGACCGTATAAGGACCAGGTGATGCCCTGAATGACTGTATAATGACCAGGTGATACCCTGAATGACCGTATAAGGACCAGGTGATGCCCTGAATGACCGTATAAGGACCAGGTGATGCCCTGAATGACCGTATAAGGACTAGGTGATGCCCTGAATGACCGTATAAGGACCAGGTGATGCCCTGAATGACCGTATAAGGACCAGCTGTGATGCCCTGAATGACCGTATAAAGACCAGGTGATGCCCTGAATGACTGTATAAGGACCAGGTGATGCCCTGAATGACCGTATAAGGACCAGCTGTGATGCCCTGAATGACCGTAGAAGGACCAGGTGATGCCCTGAATGACCGTATAAGGACCAGGTGATGCCCTGAATGACCGTATAAGACCAGGTGATGCCCTGAATGACCGTATAAGGACCAGGTGATACCCTGAATGACCGTATAAGGACCAGGTGATGCCCTGAATGACCGTATAAGGACCAGGTGATGCCCTGAATGACCGTATAAGGACCAGGTGATGCCCTGAATGACCGTATAAGGGCCAGCTGTGATGTCCTGAATGACCGTATAAAGACCAGGTGATGTCCTGAATGACCGTATAAGGACCAGGTAATGCCCTGAATGACCGTAAACTCGGTACGCCACTGATTGCCATGTTTGGCGTGTTTTCTGAAATGCTTGTCCAAACGTGAAACTGTAATTTGGCCCGGGGTAAAGCGGACCTGGGGTGGTCATCCTCTCTGCATGGGTTTGCACCTATTTTATGTGGAAGGCCGCTTTTAAGATGTTCAAAGCGCATAGCTGAATTGGTTCGCTGCTGTTGTTATCAAGTTATAAGCTTTTGGAAGACGGTCAAAGCTCAGCATAGCAGGTTCGCTGATGTCGTTATGGAGTTGTATGCGCTTGACTGTGTTAATTACCAATACATGGCATTGGTGTTATCGATGAACATATTTCAGTATTCGAACGGCGAGTACCTGGACAATGAAGACGCAATAAGTATTGCAAATAAACATTGTTTTAATCAAATGGGGTAAAGTGGACCAGTAGTGGCTAACTTTGCCCAGCGATTTTGTTTTTATCCGAAACAAGTTTCGGTTTCTTCGGTGTCGAATTACGCCAATTTATACTAGTCCTAGATAAAACTCATCCGACTGAAAATCAGAGCTGAAACACGGAACTATCTTTCAGACACATTTGTTGGTAGATTCTGGTTGCCATCACAAAATATGTGACGTCATTCCTTAGCTAGTCTGCTTTTCTCCACTTTCTCCTACTTGCTGAGTACCGACCGTTATAAGCGTGGAACACTTATCAACTTGAACTTGAAATAACTTCGGCTAGGGACATTTTTATGGAAAGTGTGATTGGATTTACTTATAAGTTGAGTGCTTCTACCCATTTCAAGTGCTAACTCCTTTTTATGTGGAAAAGGTCATTATTTCCCTTTAATTCCAACACAATAATCGGTTATGAAAGTGGAGGCATCGAGCACAACATTTTCTGTTGCGACCTTATATACTATAATGTATCATAAAATAATGTTAAAGTTGGAAAATATAATTTGCTCTTTTGCTTGTGACATCGTCGCCCTCACACGAGCTACATTTTCACCTGTTTACCGGGTGTCTGATCCGACCGAGCGCACCGCCACACCACAGGCAGCAGCGGCGGCGGCGGCGGCGGCGGCGGCGGCGGAGCCGCCTGCCCGTGTCAGCTGCGAACAACTTCCTGCCCGTGCTCTCCGCCTGTTTGGCGACACATTGTTTGTCTCTTCACCGCACCGCCAGCGCGGCCGTGTTTTTAAATGTCGCTTCCGCTGGTGCGCTCGGTTACAGCGGTACTCTCCGGAAACTCGGAGCCGCAGCTCGGAAACTACGAGTTGCCGATCGGAAACGTCGAGCTGCAGATCGTAAAGTTGACAGCTTCAGCGCCAGGCTCAGGCTGACTCGGATAAAGTCGACTGTCGAGCAGATCAGATCAAAATGTGTTCAACTTCATATTAAGAGCATGTACTCGTCCCTCGTCAGCATTAGGTGATCTAGATCAACAGCTTTGCCATCCCCTTCAAGGGCGGATCCAGGATATTTTAGGAGGGGTCGCCGCAGGCCAATTTAGGGGCGCCTTCCAAAAATCCAGGGGCGCCGTGATAGCAATGTTCTTTAAGCCGCAGCTGGAGCGAACGGGAGACATTAAAACAAGCAGCACACATGAAATATAGTACGTATTTTCGCTGTATGTGAATGCCTGAATCAATCGCCGGGCGCCTGGTGGCGCCCGGCGACAGACAGCCCGTGTGGCGCCCTTCTGTCGGGGGGGGGGGGGGGGGGGGCTTGGCCGCGACCGCTGCGGCCACCCCCTGGATCCGCCCCAGATCCCCTTCCAACCATATCGTAAAACTCAGCAAACGAATGCGTAGCGAGACATGCGTAGCAAACGAATGCGTGTGAATGAACACCACCTCGTTGCTTATGTGTGGAGTGTCCGTCTGTTTATTGGCTGTGTGTGCAGACTGCAGTGAGCCGCAGCGTTCCTTCGCCGGTGGTCGATAGGCTGCATTCACGGCCTGATGAGTCCCAGCTGGGTCAGCAGAGCGCCGCCAAACCCCCCTCCCCTGCCCATCCTGCCCGCCGCGCGGCCCTGACCAGACGTCTGCTCGCTGATCGAGCGAGCCAATCTGGCCGCCATTGGTGACGCGTTCGGCCGACGTGGCTGGAGGCTGCGTTCGGTCAAAGACTGCGCTTCATGGTCGGCGTTGACGGAGGTTGCGCTCGGTCGCTACACACAAACCGGCTTCGGGCTAGAGTGTGACCCTTGTTGCTTCCAGCCGAGCCGAATAACCTTAGCAGCTGAGGCGTCCTAAGTCCAACATCATCATCAGCTTCCAGCCGACGGACAGATACAAATTAAACATCTGTCGCAGTTTGGGATGTATTTATATATACTTGAAATATCAACAAGGTTTGTAACATGTGTTCTGGGGTAAGATGAGTGTTTCAGCAGCTTGTTGAACAGGCATCGGACGCATTTTACAACTCTATATGTCAGCCGGAAACTCAAGGCACCGTCTTCCAAGCCATGTTTTGGTTCATTAGAGTTCTACATAACCTTGAAATATACACTGGTCATGACGATGTTTGAATTTAGCCAGTTTGTATATGCTAGAGTGATATTGAGACGTTTCCGGTCGAAATGAACTATTCAAGCTGCAAACTGAACTACAGCAGCAACTCCGGGACGTCCTGCCCACCATCAACAACACCATCATCAACAACATGTGCAGACGAGTGATGATGAGAAACACGCAGTCCAACGAGTTCCTGGAGCTGATGGCAATCGTACATTATGGTAGCATTTTTAATTAGTTATGCGCCAGGTTCGTCATATGTTAAAGGGATTATACGGGTTTCCGTCTTGAAAGTAAATGCACTCTTTTGCAGTTGTATGAGCTTTAAACACGTTTAAGACATATAACAGGGACCTCAATGCTCATTTAGTCCATTATTTCAGCAATTATCAGCGTTAAAACTTGGGCGTTTTTCGAGGCTAGTATCATATAACGAGTACTTGATCGGCGCTACTGTCCACCACTTTTATCTGAAGATCAATTTTAGAGTTTTGAATTATCTGCAAGTCCTACACTGGATCACAAAATGATTATGCAATTCAAAACTGACGGGACTTTGTATTACTACACACTGTTCGTTAAGGTTTTGTGTTTTTGTGGTTTTCTTATCTCTGGCCTTTAGCGTTGATAATTTGGTGGTGGCGTATTAATTTTTTGACATGAAAATTCATGAAAAATATATAATTTTATGGGAAAACTAGGTAACTGCTGCTGTCGTTGGAACAAAACAAGTTTATTTTCTTTCAAATATTGCTTATTTTACCGGAAATATACCATAAGTGAGGTGTTTTTATTAGCATAAAAGAGACGACTGACTCTGCCTCAGCCGGTCCTGCAGAAAATACGCGGTGGCATCACCGCGCACTTTGGAATGTCTTTAGGTGCAGAAGAGGTCATTTCCAGAAAAATGTGGCTACCGTGGGACTTCTACCACCTTCATAAGTACGTTTTACTATGTAACTCAATTATTCTGGGAAAAACCCGTATAGTCCCTTTAAACAGTCCTTTATTGTACAACATTACATATACTGTGCAGCCAGTGGCGTATTTAGAAATCAGCCAAGGGGGGGGGGGCACATGCTTTTGGAGCACAATTCATGTTTTGAGTCTTGTCTTACCAGGGGCGTCGCCACCGAGGGGGGGGGGGGCAAGTTCGCTCGGAACTAGTGATGCCAAAAAAAATTCACCAAATGCAGGGACCGGCACCACCACCGCCAACGCACAAAATTTGGTTGGCACCGCACAAAGCCCGGCCAACATCTGGCAGCACCGCACCAGGCCCGGCAGCCTGCCGGCATATCTGCTTTATTCTAGCCTTAAACTCTTAAAATAGGAATAGACAGAAAAGAAAAAGCATGCTTGATGGCATAGCACATGTCCAAATGAGAAGGTTATCTATGGATGATTTGTGGATTGCTAATGGATTGCTATAATTGAAAGTTCGGAGTGCTTCCCCAGTGACGTCACACCTAATGTTAAACCGCCGGGCGATCCACACATAGGAAATGCCGGGACGACGCCCCTGGTGGCACTGGTGCGCGGTTGCGTATCAGACAAAAATCGGGTCAGCTGATGATTGGCCATGATTGGTGAATTCAAACACCAAAAGAAATACAAGCCAGCTGATGCTCGTTCCTACGATTCCGGAGATACCAAATAACAAGTTTGCCGGGACCGGAGCCGGGTCGGGAAAGTCGGGATATCGGATTGTTTTCTATTTCAGCGTTAAATCTGTTAGATGAAACCGGTTGTAGCTTATTCATAATAAATTAGTGTATGATATTGATGTTCCTATTGTAATATTCAAAGAGATATAGGTAGACAATGCTTATTTTGTTCAAGAACCATATAGATAATACGTATAAAACCGCTTGAATTATCAGTAAAAAACTTTGTCCTGGTTATCTTGAAATTTACACACAAATGGAGTCCGTGCCGAATGGACACATCATATTCTGGAGTGTGACTTCGGCGCCAAGGGGGGGGGGGGGCATGACCCCCATAGCCCCCCCTTAAATACGCCACTGTGTGCAGCATTGGCCCACATCCCGTGGCTGGGCTATCCATGCGACGATAACCTGGATTAAACTGCGAACCATTTAGTGTCTCTTTTTATTTTCGATAAGAACGTTTTTCTAATGTGTTCCAGTTCCCAGTATGCCTTCAGTTTAATAAACGTCATTTTATTTCGTCGTTGTCATGTTTAGTATCTGTCAAAACTTTGTGTCCGTTGATAATTCACATTATAACTCCAGCGTTGCGATGATTTCAGTTTTGTATTATCTATTTGCATCCTGCGAATCCGAATCCTTTAGATCCACTATGATTGAACTTTCTGCTCTGTGAATAGACACCTTAATTACAAACGGTATTAAAAGTTCTTTTGCAACTCTCTTCTGCTATGTCAAGTCCTAGGCGGCCTCACGTTTTAAAACTAAAAATCGGCTCCTTTTTCAACTCGAACCGAATCAGCTGCTGTCACAAACTTCGCAGTCTTGGAAGCTTTCATCCTGGCTTCATTTTAATTAACACATAGTTCCCTAGGTAATACTTGTTTTATATCCCAAATCCAATTTTACCGAACTTGACATTCCTGGTACCAATGGCTTCCACGACGCCAACCGCTAACATGCGATTTATCTCCTGGCGCTAACCGGCGCGGTGCCATTCACTTCGGTGGCGGTTGCACCTCACCACCAGGCTCGCCGCTATCGTCAGTAGAAGCGTCTCGCGTCTGTCGCGTAGACCGGCACGTGGTCCCATCAGTGGCCGTTTGTAGGCGCCGGAGGCGGTGCCCCCCCCCCCCCCCCGCCCCGTCGTGTGTCGCCGCGCGGCGCGCCCACCTGAGATCCATCGCGGCGCTGATTAATCGCGACGCGGCGAGAGCGGCGCAGCGGCGGCGGTGGCGGCGCGGCGGCTCCAGTCGCGCGCGGCCGTCGGTGGCGACGGGAGCCGACGCGGGGCCCACGGGCGACGGAGGCGGTGTCGCGGGCGACGCGGGCAGTGAGCGAGCGAACGAGCGGGCGGGGCGAGCCAGTGCGGTGCCGCGGCGGGCGGGCGGTGGTGTGTCGCGCGGTGCCGAGCGTTGGGCGGGGGCGGGGCGGGGCGGCAGGAGTGCGGTGTTGTGACTGAGAGGAGAACCAGAGTAAGAGGCTCGTCAGCGGGACCGGCTGGCAGCCGAGCCAACGCACCCTTTGTTGGAGGTGGGTACCCCATGTCGCGCCGAGCCGTTGGCTGTCGATCAGGCCGGAAGACGGGGTGACCCGAATGACCCAGAGACCAGCTCTGACCTCGTTTATCTGGGTAGGCTTTCTCCAGCCTTAATGTCCTGCAATCCCTGTTGTTGCGGAATAGTTCCAGTTGAAGTTGAGTTCAGTTACACCATTCAAAATGCAAAGCACCGCGCTTGCTAAAAGTGGCTAAGAAGTGTAGGCATCCATTTTTCAAGTACCTACTTACATACTAATTGCAACGTGTTTTGTCTGTTCGTTGATAATATGCGGAGCATCAACATCCATCATTACTCGCTCCCTTAATGGCTTTTCCTAGCCTCCCACCTCTGAAACAAATAGATGGCACCGTTGGTGACACGATTGATTTTAATTTTATCATCAGTGTATATTACCAAAATAGTTTTCTGTTTTGATTCTTAATGGATGGCGGCATATATGTGTCTCCAGTGCGATATATCTCCGTTTGTGCCACGTCTGTCTATGCAGCGATATGGGCCGCTGTTTGCGTATCTGCTCGGGATTCTCCGGGACTTCCGGGACTATACATCCAGTCGGCTCGTCGCCATAACGCCACGTTTTGATTTAATGCGCCTCGATGCCTCCGACAGCTGACGACGGCGGCTACAGCCCGACTGGTGCCTCCTATCCACCGCGGCGGTCTCTCTATACTGAACGGCCTGCCTGGATCGGCGATCCCGTCATATCCGGAAGTATCTCGGGGGAGAATCCTGCTCGCCCGGGGAAATAAAACCCGGCTTTTGTTTTGAGAGCCGGCGCCGTTCTGGGCGCTAGCGTTGGATAACTGCGGAATTTGCGAGCCAATATCTGTCGCAGAATCGCGCCGGCTCTGTTTATCTCCCCGAGACCAGCAATGCCTTGCATAACAACTCTGCATGGTCGGGCAGAGCGCGCCTTGGGAGAGCCGGGAGAAGAGCTGGAACAGAGACGTCTCTGTACCGCCTAACCCCGGGATCGGCTCTCCCACCAGTGAAACCATCAGTCGGCGCACATGGCCCCAACTTCTCAGAATCCAGCTTTTTGTCGGCGACGTTCAATTGATGATGTCATAGTCGGGCGCCGCCACAGTGGGGCAGATAGCGGGAGAAGGGCTGGGTCGGCGGGAGAAGGGCTGGGCTGCTATTACAACAACAAAGGAGGGCGGCAGCGGCTACCGGACCACCGGACCACCGCGGACCATCTCTGGACCACTACCGGACCACCGGATCACCGCCGGACCATCTCTGGGCCACTACCGGACCACAGCGGACCACAGCCGGACCATCTCTGGGCCACTACCGGAACACCCTGGACCACCGCTGGACCACCCTGGACCGCCACCGGACTACAGCGGACCACCATCGGACCATCGCGGGGTAATGAGGCGGTCAGTCCGCCCTGGTCGGGACTGGTGACGTACTCTTGGTGGCGGCCGGCTCCGGAAGCCACTGACCCCCACACCGGAAATGGAAGGTCCCGACACCGGAAGAGGACGGTCCCGGCGCACATGTCGGCGGCCCGGAACCAGAACCCTCGGTCGGGGCCGTCGGAGACGTCGACACAGCTCGCCATCGGCGCTGATCGCGCTGAGCGCTGACGGTGCTGACCGCGCTGAGCGCTGACGGCGCTGATCGCGCTGAGCGCTGACGGTGCTGAGCGCTGACGGTGCTGGGCGCTGGCGGTGCTGACCGCTGACGGTGCTGAGCGCCGACGGTGCTGAGCGCTGACGGTGCTGATCGCGCTGACGGTGCTGATCGCGCTGATGGTGCTGAGCGCTGACGGTGCTGACCGCTGACGGTGCTGAGCGCTGACGGTGCTGAGCGCTGACAGTGCTGATCGCGCTGACGGTGCTGATCGCGCTGATGGTGCTGAGCGCTGACCGCGCTGAGCGCTGACGGTGCTGAGCGCTGACGGTGCTGAGCGCTGACGGTGCTGATCGCGCTGACGGTGCTGAGCGCTGACGGTGCTGACCGCGCTGACGGTGCTGATCGCGCTGACGGTGCTGATCGCGCTGACGGTGCTGAGCGCTGACGGTGCTGAGCGCTGACGGTGCTGAGCGCCGACGGTGCTGAGCGCTGACGGTGCTGATCGCGCTGACGGTGCTGATCGCGCTGATGGTGCTGACCGCTGACGGTGGTGCTGAGCGCTGACGGTGCTGATCGCGCTGACGGTGCTGATCGCGCTGATGGTGCTGAGCGCTGACCGCGCTGAGCGCTGACGGTGCTGAGCGCTGACGGTGCTGAGCGCTGACGGTGCTGACCGCGCTGACGGTGCTGAGCGCTGACGGTGCTGAGCGCTGACGGTGCTGAGCGCGCTGATCGCGCTGACGGTGCTGACTCGGCTCTGTCAAACGTTCAGTGGCTATCGCCTTTCATGGCGTGATGGACGGCGCCTTTTCGCCAGATTAACCCCATATATTCCAATATGTGGGTCCGGCGCGGCCGCGGCGCTGGAGAGGCGTCGCCACGCGCCGCCGCTGCAGTGGGTTGAGATACACGGCTCGTTGTGTATCGATCACGGCCGCTAGCAGAACAGATGAGAAGCGTGGTGGCGAGGGGAGGGGGGTGAGATGGAGGGGTGAGGGGGAGGCCAGGGAGGGGTGAACACACGGGGAGGGAGCATGAAGCGCTAAAGAGCGACACAGTCGGCTGACAGGCGAGGGAAGGGGTGCAGAGACGGGCGGTAGGGAAAGGGACATGATATATGGGATAGGATGGGAACAGTTCGCAGGCGCCACGACCCCACCTTAACGGAACACTGACAAATGCTTCCGGAGCGACAGCATGGTTGCCAACAATTTGTTTCGAGGAAACGCGCGTGTTTCAAGGCATGGGTGTATTGGTGGAGACATATGGGTAGTTTTGTTTGTTCTGCCGTCAGTCGGTGTCCGATTCTTGTCCAATAAAGGCGCGCTGGTCAGACTCGTTTTGACTGGGGTGTGGAACTGGCTGTCTCCGGCGCTACCAGCGTCCCAGCCTGCAGTAAATCAATTTACAAGAGTACGTCCCGTCAGTTCTGAAGTGCGAGCGGCACACCCATGTCTGAACAGACAATTCGTTTTCGTCGATGCTCTCTCGTTGGTCAATATTTTCTCAATCCGGGAGCCCCTTCAGATGCAATCAAATGAACACGAATTCGTTCTGAAATGAAGTAAGGAGGTTGATTAATCCCAAAAAAATAATTCGGAATACTAAAAGGGTACAAATACAAAATGAGACTTTTTTTATGTGTATATTTCTGTCATATGAAACGTATCATGCACAACAACATCTCATCCGAAAGCCGGAAGCGTCCTCTTTCTGTTCTTCAGCCTGAGGAGAGCCTCATGTCGCCATCTGACACGAAAGCCTGAAGCGTTCCTCTTTCTGTTCTTCAGCTGAGGAGAGCTCATGGTCGCCATCTGACACGAAAGCCTGAAGCGTCCTCATCCTGTTCTTCAGCCTGAGGAGAGCCTCATGGTCGCCAGCTGACACGATAGCCTGAAGCGTCCTCTTTCTGTTCTAAGCCTGAGGAGAGCCTCATGGTCGCCAGCTGACACGATAGCCTGAAGCGTCCCTCTTTCTGTTCTAAGCCTGAGGAGAGCCAATGTCGCCAGCTGACACGATAGCCTGAAGCGTCCTCTTTCTGTTTCTACAGCCTGAGGAGAGCCTCATGGGTCGCCATCTGACGCGCGCCGCACCTTTGTTTTGACACCTCTCATCAAGTTTTGGACCATGGCCAATGGCCATTCTTCGATCTGCTTCAACTTGGCTCGGACCCGGCGCTTCAGTTCACTTGCAATGGCTGCCTCCCAACCGTTTTTGTACACAGCTGGCTTGAGCTGACTCCAGAAATGTTCGATTGGCTGGATTTGAGGCGCCGCTGGCGGGTTATGCTCACGTGCAACTGTCGGAATTGAAATTGTCTCCCCTCGACTCATGGGCCCTTTTCTGAGGCTTGTGCATGCGGTCTTTTGACGATTTTTTTGGGTCTCTGTAACATCGGGGCTGGCTGGCGCTTCCGATATCGCGGTGCAGTTTTACCTTTGAGTAGCCAGGACACAGGGGTGTCGTTTTGCGAAAATGATTGTTGGGGCTCAACCGCTCCGCCGAAACCTAACCTACCTCAATTTGAGTTTCTCCTCGGAATTCCTGGCACTTAATTTTGAGCTCCAGCCTCCAATATCTTTTTATATTAATACAAATAAACAAAGTACACGTTTTGTCCCTGCAACATCAACGGGATTCAAATATCGTCACTGCATGCCCAATGCCATTCGCGGGTTGAGGGCAGGGACGTGAGAACTAATTTAAAGTTGGGGGGAGAGGGGGGCGAACTTTTTGGCAATACTACCACTACGACACAAATTCAGACTGAAGAGAAGCAACGTGTGCCGATCTTTTCCATACCCCAATGCTGCTTATTGCCAATAGTATGTCATATATTTCAGGACATGGGTATCAATGTCATATAAGGAAATAGGTCGCCTAACAAGCACAAACAAAACTAGATAAAAACTTGTAGACATGTAGAAGGAGCGACACTGGTTAAAAAAGCCGGAAGGAAGCGGTACTGGAGCTTTCACCGTGCCTGAATCCAGAACCGACGGGGATTGACTGACTCCCGAAACTGAGGTAGCTGGCTAGGTGATGTGCCGGGCTCGCACCAAGTTGACCATGCCAAAATCATGCATTTAACATACATTTGGTGCGAGTACCATACTAGGCTTCAACGAGTTATGCTATGCCGTGTTTTACGGTGGTTATGGAACAATGTTTCAAGGTACATTCTTATGAATTTACGTTAATACGGTCGTACTCAACCAGTGAGCTGGCAAGCCAATGCATTTAGAGACACACGCATTTTTCAGAGGAAGGGGCTTATCTACTTATATCTAAGTTAGTTATTTAGTTAGTTATTTTGTTTGTTAGTTAACTGTTGCCGAATTAAGGTCCATTAACACGCGAACTGCCGGGGGTTCGCGCCAACCACTAACTGCCGGGAGGGGGATTTCCGCCCCCCCCCCCCTAAAGATCTAACAAACACGCAACGTAGCGACAAGCAGAAAACGATATGCTCGAGACAGCTCAGATAGCTCGAGATAAGCTCTATCGAAAGTGCTTAGATCATTTTTTGTCAAGTCAATATTGAGGTCACCAGAAGGTCACCACAGGTTAAATTCCGGCTATATGTATATGAGTGTCCTTGATAAAACCATCTATATATCGATAACAAAAGAGCTAGCGACGCGCGAAAAAAAACGTTCGATTTTTTTTTGTGCTGTCGCTAAAGCTTCCATCAGAATTGATATAAAGTCAATAGTTAGGTCAGCAGAAACCATTTAATTTGAAACATTCTAATAATTGCCGAATGTTTTTAAGAAATAACTTTTGACAGACGCAGCACGATAGAATCAAACAAATTTCACCATGGTGTTTCTCTCGTCGAGACGCATCGAATGATATATTGGGTGACCTGGTTAGGCCATAAACAAAAATTGACCTGACCTGAGGTCATGGTCAACTTTTACATCAAGTGATTCGCCTCGACAAGCTGAATACAATGGTGAAACCCTCATTGCTCTAACTTGATTTGGTAAAGAGTTATTGCACGAAAAAACATACGTGACCTGGGGGGTCACCTGAGTTCACCTCGTAGAGGTTAACCCTATTTGTAACAGGCTCCTGGCTACCCCCTATTGTAACAGGGGGGGGGGGGCGGATTCCGCCCCCCGGAGATCTCGAGATCTACCCGTCCGATTTCAAAAATGAAACGGCGTTTGGTCCCCTCAACACGATCTACATTTCTAAATACAATAAATCTAAATTTTTGATAGGGGGCAACAGGGGGGCAAAAACCACAAATTTTAGTGGTATTTTTGATCCAACATAGCTTTCATGTTTATCGACCGATTTAAACACAATTAATACGAATCGATAGAGATTTAATTGAAATTGATATATGATAGTGGCGTTTGAAAATTCAAAAATCATAGGCGTGTGCAGGTCACTCAATATGGGGGTGAAGTAAATGCGTAATAAAACCATTTTTTGATGTGTTTTTTGTAAGAAATGAAATGGTAAGTGATTGTAAACATTAGGCAAAACAGTTAAAAATCATATTTTTCTGCCATAGGCGGTACCAGGTTAGTGAAAAAGGGGGGTAAAATTGGAAAAAATATTAACCGCAGACAAATTGCTACCCAGCACTATAAATATGTTACTGATCGTAGATAGTTCCTTTTTGCATGTTTGTACTTCATAATAGGCGTATCCAGGATCCAAACTGGGCGGCTCAATACCTTTTTGATAAGTATATTATCCGCTATTATGATACTAACTAGTCAACAGTGACTATTTCACTACAACTTCAATTAACAATTGCTACCCCCCTTTTACCCTACCTGGACTCGCCTATTATCTTATAATCGTTCGTAGAGTAGCCTGTGGTGCGTGTTTCATCCGAAAACTACAGTATTTTATAGTCATTGTACGCCATGTCTCTTAGTTTCCTTGCAATAATATGACCCCCTTTCTTCCATTCCTGAGCGCGCCTCTGCAAAAAATGACTTTATTCCCTTTCCTGGCCTCATATGTGCATATATAATTATAGCTAAACGTCTATTGCGCCGTTATCGCTGGCATATCGTCATCACCAAGCCAGTCACCCCCCTTTTCATGTGCCTGACACGCCCTGAAACTCTATATGTAATAAATTATGCAAATAATGGAAGCAGAAGCTATCTTTTTACATCTTGATAACTATAAATGCCCCTTACATTGCTCTATTTGCTTCCGCCAAGCATTGAATACTTCCTGGAACCCCCCCCCCCTTTTCAAGGCCCTGAAACCGCCTCTGCCATGAAATTTTAATGATATTTCATTAACATCAACTAATTTGCACTTGTTGCAATCACCGTGAACCGATGTAACTCCTTCATACTTGAGGCAGTTACGAAGAAACCGTGAAGATCGCATTTCCGTATTATCGCCAAATATCGTCTCCGAACCCACCCAAAACTGTACCCTGGAACCGCCTCTGTTCAGGTTAAGAACTCAAAATTTTGACTCCAAATGCGGTATGCAATTCTATGAAAAGTCCGAAAATTTCATGGGCCTGCTCTCAGCCGTTCTGGAGATATCTGCGAAAAATATGAGGGGGGGGGGGGGGGGGGCGGAATCCGCCCCTGTTACAAATAGGGTTAAAGAACATAAACGTGACATAGGGCATTTTGGCATAGGGCTTTGCATAGGGCTTGGCTTTGCAGGTGATGGATCTGGTGAACATTGGTCAAATTTAGTCATTTCTTATAGATATATACGTGTTTTAATTTCCCCCATTGACTTATAATGAGGAGGTCACGAAATCG
>JAXIVJ010019915.1:0-16630 GCA_036785665.1 Chirona hameri | reverse complement strand
AGGTCAGGTACCGGGCCAGGAGATAGGACAGGTACCGGACATCACGTCTGGAGACAGGACAGGTACCGGGCCTCATGTGTGGAGACAGGACAGGTACTGGGCCTCACGTCTGCAGACAGGACATCTACCAGGCCTCACGTCGTCTGGAGACAGGACAGGTACCGGGCTTCACGTCTGGAGACAGGACAGCTACCGGGCCTGGAGACAGGGCAGGTACCGGACCTCACGTCTGGTTTGGACAGGTACTGGGCCTTACGTTTGGAGGCAGGACAGATGCCGGGCCTCACGTCTGGAGACAGGGAAGGCCTCACGTCTAGATACAGGACAGGTACCTGGCCTCACGTCTGAAGACAGGAGAGCTACCGGGCCTGGAAGCAGGGCAGGTACCGGGCCTCACGTCTGTAAACAGGACAGCTACCGGGCCTGAAGGCAGGGCAGATACCGCACCTCTCGTCTGGAGGCAGGGAAAGTACCGGGCCTCACGTCTGAAGACAGACAGTTACCGGGCCTGAAGGCAGGGCAGATACCGGACCTCTCGTCTGGAGGCAGGACAGATGCCGGGCCTCACGTCTGGAGACAGGGAAGGCCTCACGTCTAGATATAGGACAGGTACCTGGCCTCACGTCTGGAGACAGGACAGGTACCGGGCCTGAAGCAGGGCAGATAGGGCAGATACCGGACCTCTCGTCTGGAGGCAGAACAGGTATCGGGCCTCACGTCTGGAGACAGGAAAGGCCTCATGTCTAGATACAGGACAGGTACCTGGCCTCACGTCTGAAGACAGGAGAGCTACCGGGCCTGGAAGCAGGGCAGGTACCGGGCCTCACGTCTGGAAACAGGACAGCTACCGGGCCTGAAGGCAGGGCAGATACCGGACCTCTCGTCTGGAGGCAGGACAGGTATCGGGCCTCACGTCTGGAGACAGGACAAGTACCGGACCTCACGTCTGGAGACAGAGCAGATACCGGGACTCACGTCTGAAGACATGACAGGCACAGGGCCCGGAGGCAGAACAGGTACCGGATCTCACGTCTGGAGACAGGACAGGTACCGGGCCTCACGACCAGAGGCAGGGGAGGACCGGACCCCACATCTGGAGATAGGACAGGTATCGGGCCTCACGTCTGGGGACAGGACAGGCACCGGGCCTGTCTCGAGGGGTGGATCAAAGTCATGCAGTCATTTTGTTTTGGTACGCACTCCTCCCCACCCACTTTAAATCCATTTGCCATGGAGTTAATCTGCTGGTGTTCCATTTCAGCCAGTGGCTGCGGAAGGTATTTTCGGATGGGGAGGGGGCAAAAAGAAACACATCCTCGGCCAAAGCCCCCCCAAACAAACAAACAAAAATGACGCGAAATAGTATCTCCTCGGATTTAGGTCACTATATTTTGCAGGGGCTCTAAATGGTCGCAAGAAAAACGTCGGACAGCCCATGTTGAAGTTTCAGGCCTTTTGAGGGCCCCCTTAGGCCGACTAAGGGCCTTCTGTCGTCCTTAGAGGGCCCCTCAGGCTGGCTGGGGGCACATCGGGGCACTCTGTGTCAATTTTTCGGTCAAAAAGAAACAAATCGAACCAAAACTATCAACAAATTTACAAATTTACAAATTTATGGGGGGGGAATCATATGTTTACCCCCAACTTCTTGAGTGGGAGGGGCAGTTCCCCCTGCCGCCGCCCCCCCCCCCCCCCCCCCCACCCCCCACCCCTTATCCGCCGCCACTGATTTCAGTGCTTGTGGAGTTCCTCTGCAGACCTCGGTCACGGCCGGGTCGGCGCGCTAGACGGGCGACCCCCGGCCGCTCCGCACTGTCTTCTGATTAATCGGGGAATTCGACACCCTGCTTCGTGAAATTTAGTGTCTACGTGCTCTTATCTTCTAGTTCATCTGCGTGCTACATCATATAAACTGTGAGTTGTGTTTTCGATCTATTATCTACCTCAGAAGATTTGTGATTTGAAACCTGCGTGAACAACCAAGCCGGAAGACAGAAACCTCGGTCTGTGTCAGAAAGTGTGTGAACGCTTCAAGATTTGTTTCAAATAAGTGTCTTTTTTCTCTATGGTGCGGCAGTGATATTACGTGCTCGAAATATTGCATTTCTTCAAGAGTCCTGCTTCAATGTTCTAGAACTACTTTTTCCAACGCATACCAACGCAACAGAGCGGACGAACACCACCAGCCCTGGCCATCGCCATGGCAACCCCCCTTGACCAGGGGACTGCCGCCGCAGTGCCGCCCGGCTAAAGTCAACAAATGCCAGGCGGCCAAACGGTCACCGGGGCACGTTCCCGGCGGCCGGCGCGGCGGGGAGCCCGGGGCGGGTGGCGGGCCCGCCGAGCGAGAGAGAGAGGGAGCAGCGACCAGCCGACTGCTCTCGGCACTGGGGACCCCAATGGGCCCTGTCGTGTAGTGTGCCAACAAGCGCCCGTCACCACGATAGAGACAGAGACGCAAGTCAGAGACGAGCCGCCGACGCCCGCTACTCCGTCAGACCGAGCGGCGGCGGTGGCCACCGACCCACCCGACGCGACTACCAGCGAGCGGCCGGGGCCGGCGCTCGCCGCAACCGACCGACAACAAGATCGGCACACCTTGCAAGGGGAGGCCGCCACAGCACCTCTGGTCAGCGCTGCCGGCCAGCATCCGGTTGCACAGGCGCACAACGCAACTGAAGTGACACGCCAACCTCATGGCTCTGATACGATTGGACGCGGGGCCTTATACATCATGGCGTTGAACATTTTAAGCCTAAAACCTAAGATTTTAGACCTCCGTCATGATTTAGAATTATTAAATTGTGATATTGCTGTGCTCACAGAAACATGGCTTCGCCCCGAAACTTGCTCACGCTTCGTCACGTTCCCGGGGTTTTCTCTGCACCGTGCCGACCGTCCAGACGGTAGTGGTTACGGGGGAATAGCTGTACTGATAAAAAACAATTTGAAAGTAAAACCACTTAAATCAGTTGTAGGTGCCAAAAACGACGGCAAAATAGAAACGTTTTGGTTACAAGTCAGTAACTCGCACGGTCGTCGTTTTAACCTAGGTTGCGTATATAGACCTCCTCGACACACCGTAGCCGCCATATCAGCCGACCTCGATTTTCTTGAAACTCAAGTGCAACGCGTGTTTCTTTCGTCCACTGACAATATTGTAATAACTGGCGACCTTAACTGCAACCTTCTAGCGTCCGACAACGATATATGTAAATCGAGATTTAATCAGTTCCTAGACAGCCTGGCCCTGCACCAGCACGTGACTAGTCCCACATACGAGTTTGGATCTCTACTTGATGTGTTTGTGTCCAATACGGGAAACTTTTTGAGTGACGTATCTGTCTGTCCATGTCCCTATAGTGATCACTGTATCATCCAAGCTAAATTGTCCATCCCCAAGCCTCGCCGTAAGCCGATTTTCGTCTCATCTAGGCGCCTACATCGCATTAATATATCGGCTTTTCACGCTGCTCTCAGAGCCACTGACTGGAGTGGAGTGTTCTCACGCGTGGAAGTGTCAGACCAGTGGTCTGCATTCATAAATTGTCTCCTCCCCATCCTCGACCATCACGCACCTCTAAAACGTATCAAAATTCGTAACCCTTCCGCTCCCCCTGTATCTGACACCACTCGCAACCTGATGGCACAGCGTCGCAGACTTCTTGTCCATAGTGGTAGGACCCCTGAGTTCATTGCGCTTAACAAACAGGTCCGTTCTGCCATTCGTCACGACACAAGGCAGGACATCGCCAGGAGAGTGCGTGAGCTGGGTCCTACCACCATATTTCGGAATGTACGTCAAATCATAGCGGGCAAGAAGTCTGCCGACCGCATCGTGCCAGAGGCCACCCCTGACGAGCTAAACCAGTACTTTGTGGGCGTTGGTCCCCGGGTTGCGAGTGAGGTCCGGGCCAGGGGTGAGCCCCCCCTCTCTCCCTGTCCGTCTACCTCGTGTCGGCACATGTGCCTTCAAACTACAGCCTATCTCTCTGTCCGCTCTCCGGTCCTTCCTCAACTCAATGAAAAATTCAGGGGCCTGTGGTGCTGACGGCATCTCTATTCAGGTAATAAAGCTTTGCTTTGCTGCTATCGGCTCCGTTTTACTCCATATCATCAATACTAGCCTATCTTCCGGCGAATACCCAGCGCCCTGGAAACATTCCATTATTCATCCAATACACAAAGCCGGCAGCCAGTCCGAAGCTTCCAATTTTCGCCCTATCTCCATTGTATCTGCCTTCCCAAAGCTCATTGAGCGTATTGTGCAACGTCAGCTTTACTCATACATGTCGGATAACCACCTGTTCTCCTCATCCCAGCACGGGTTCCGCTCCCTGCTCTCTACTGAGACCGCCCTTCTGACTGTTTCTGATCACATCCTCTCGGCTATTGACCACCAGGAACTCACCCTTCTCTGTCTCCTCGATTTATCCAAGTGCTTCGATGTCATCGACCATTCTATGCTCCTCTCTAAACTACGTACATATAACATCGATCCCACCTGGTTTACATCATACCTCTGCGGTCACACTCAGTCTGTCTGTACGGCTGATGGGAGTGGGAACCTTCATTTCTCCAGGCCTCTCCCCAACTCTATCGGAGTTTTTCAAGGCTCGTCTCTTGGGCCTTTACTTTTTCAAATATTCGCTAACGATATGTGCCTGTTCGCGGGGGATGCTCATGTGGTCCAGTACGCTGATGACACTCAAATTTTGTTATCCGGCAAAAAACACCAACTCAATGATCTGGTCAGTAAATTGGAGGACACCCTGAGTGCACTTGATACCTGGTTTCACTCTCATGGTCTCAAAGTAAATACAAGCAAGACCGAATTAATAGCGTTCGGATCCCGCCAAAATTGTCGCGACCTTTACCCTGTTGCTGTTCAGTTCCGCGAAGACATAGTACAAGAGAGCCCATACGTCAAAAATTTAGGTGTTCTGTTTGATAAGCACTTCACATGGGACTCACACGTGTCTTCCCTGGTAAAAAAATGTAGTGGTATCCTCATTGGGCTATCGCACGTGCGGCACAGCATCCCCGCGAGCTGTTGCCACTTCTTGTAAATGCCTTGGTCGTTTCACACGTTCGGTACTGTTTAGCAGTATTTGGCAATGGCTCGCAGAGGAACATACAACGCCTTGACAGAATTCTAAATTTTGCCCTTCGTGTCATATCTGGCAAACGTAAATTTGATCACATCTCTGACGTGCGAGCTGAGCTTGGCTGGCCCACTGCCCAGCAGCTATACAGACAGCACTCCCTAAATCTACTACACAAAATTCGAAACACCGGGGAACCACAGGCTCTTGCTTCCCAGCTTCATGTCAATTCTGATCTCCGCTCCCGCTCTACGCGACAGAACTCTGACCTGGCCCTTCCACGCGTGAGGACAGAGGCTGGCAAGCGCCGATTTCTATATCATGTTGTGCAAAATTACAATGAGCTGCCTTTAGCGACACGTCACTCAGCCACGCCCGCATTCAAAAGAGCGATACAGAACATGCCTCAACCAGAGTAGCCTGATGTATATAACGTAATGTGCGTGTGAGAGCATTGCAGTGTATGTGATGTAATGTGTATGTGAGAGTATTGAAGTATGTGCTGTATGGGAGTATGTGCTGTAGTGAAACTGTCTTCATTTTATATTAGGATGAGTGTACCATTCGTGTTGTCCATGCTTGTATGTGGCTTCGGAATAGCCCGCTTCGGCGTGGATGGGGTCCAACGTCAAATACAAATACAAATACCTCCGCAGCCGGGAACTGCACCTAATGCATACATTGCAAGTCCGCTCAATAGATGGCGCTGTGAGCGGGTGCCATACAATCCTTACAGGAAATGCAGAGAAACAGCTTTATTGTCCATGATAACTCCATGACAATCACTACAGTTGTCAAACAGCATACGGATAATTCGAAAATGGTATTTTCCAAAAATTGTATAATGAATGCCCAAATGTACGATATTGACGAAAAAATCGCTAAAGTGTCCCCAAAAAGAGGCTGGTTGGCACCTCCAAATTTCATTAAAAAAATCACAAAATAAATGTAAGTTTGTAATGATATAGCGCATAATAATTTCACTATTAATCTGTCATGCTCACAAAAACATATCGAATGACCCGGCCTACTATACACAGAAGCCGCAACAAGCAACACTCTTCAGGTGGAACACCAGTGAATCACGTATTACTCATTTGGCTACAGACACTTCGTCAGAACAATACAACCGCATGCCTCGCGAGTCTTATGCGGCAGCAACTCAATATTTCATTTCCTAAGCAGAACAACAACCAATCTGGCACATTTTTTACGCTTCGTTACGTATATGTGTGCACTGTGCATTTATTCATTTGACAAAACAAAACTTGAGTGGCGCAAGGTTCTGTTCGCGGGAAATGATACGTGCTATATAGGAGCAGACATTTTCAGACAAGCTTATAATTGTCGGATGAATATTTGCATGCCAGCCCGATCACACGGGAAACCCTCGCCATCGAGGGTTTCCCTGTGCTGCTACAGTTTTGCAGCTACAGTTTTCCCGTGTGCAGCTACAGTTTCAAGCTGCCTGTGTCTTTCTGGCCTTGCTCACACTGCCACGGTGCGCTGAAAGATTCGCACAGAACAGAATAGTAATCATGACGGGGTGTTTCAATGAACGGTTCTGAGCTCCCAGAATTACAAATTAATTGCTGATGCAGTGGTCTAGGATATGTAATATTGTCAATTAAATTGTCCTGTGTAATATTACCGATATGTCGTTAGGGGTTAATTGGATAACGTAGCTTCTGTGATATGCGGCTTTAAGAATAATAGCATGCATGTTTTTGCAAGAGGTAAACACGGAGACACAGACAGAGCAGTTATTTTGCTCTGTATTGCGCTGACCCGTCACAATTTGTTGTCTATGTCGTTTCTTGATACGGTTTATACAAGCCTTAACCCTCGTCCGGGTAGGGCAAAATCACTACGTGTTCGGGTAGGGGAGGGGGGGGGATACGACATTCCCCACCCCTAGTGTGTCGCCCCTAATTGAGATAGAGCTTCGATTCAAAGACGAGCGTGTCCTTTGTGACGAGAGCAAGCCGTTTATATCCGATGTTAAGGTCTTGGGCTATTAGGTGAGCTCTGAGGTCATGTCAATGACCAAAAAGTCATCAAAATTGCAAATCCGTATATATTGAATTGTATCGAGCTAGAATCTGGAATGAGCATATCATAATCTTAATGGGTGCCAAATTCGTAATCAGCGTCACAAAATGTCCTAAAAACTGCCAAATTCCAAAGAGGTCATGTCAGGTCATCTAAGGTCAGTGCCCTCGGTTGACCTGTGGAAGTGTATGACCCCAGTGGAACATATAATTATGTCAAATGGATCCCAAATTTGAAATCAGCGTCACAAAATGTCCTAGAAACCGCCAGAAGCCCAACAAAGTCATCTGAGGTCAGCGGAGGTCAATGACCTCAGTTGACCTCTGAAAAGGTCAATTGAGGTCACAATATCAGTGGAAACCACAACTGTCACCTGGAAACACCTGTGTATATGCTCTTGAACAACAAACACTCGGAAACTGCACAAGTTGCAAGCATCGATACTGTGGGACGCCAGTTGCGCCTGACATGACCTTGAGAAACAAGTCATAGGTCACGGGTCATGTGGTTTAGAAATTCAAAATTTGCAGAGTATGTGGACATTTTTCCAAAGTAGAGTACTGATAGTTTCATTGCAATCGGTTGGAAATTACGCGAGTTATTCCAGAAAAACCGACGGGGCTGGCATCCACCCCCCACCCGGGCGAGGGTTAAAGGAAATGTAAGGCCTTGCGAATTGCTAGCCTTAACTTTTGAGCATCCGTTCCAAGATGACTCAGAAAAGGGTATGAACTTCATTGCTTAATCGCTTGTATATTAAGCGTAATTCTTATTTAGTGCAAAATCTCTAACATTCTCTTTGGTATATTTGCATTGTGTGATTGGCCATATCAAACCTAACCGATCACACACCCATTACATATTCGTGGAACTAGGCCCGAACACATAAAAGCTTGTCATAAGTGGTGTAGCCTATCGAACCATATCGGACAGCCCTGGCTCCTTCCGTGAATACGAAATTGCTCTCTTCCGACACCACAAACACGATCTAGCCCACAGCCACGCCCTTTTACCAGGAGCATATAGGATCATATTCAGTTGAGGGGGCTTCTGCCCTCTCAACCTTTGGCTCAGCCCCCCCCCCCCCCCAACTTGTCAGTCAGCCCCCCTCCCAACTAAAAAAAATACATGTTAGGGATGCAACAATAATTCAAAGGAAAATGGCGCAGTGCCAACAAACCAGATGGGATACAGGTCACAAACACAAGAACAACACTACTTATTGACAAACAGGAAACCTTTTTCAATTTCAGACACACACAAAATGGCAATCTAGGTGTTTACATCAAAAGCATGAGCAAAGCAAGATTGAGTGTATCATCCTTCACATTGGGCTTAGTTCTGGATAAAGGCCACACATTATAAATTATAATGCACCCTTACATTGGTCAAAGGCGTTACAATTTGAGTATAAATATTTTGGTGAACTTGACACTTAATGAAGAATTTGATCAATAATATACATATTTTGTGTGTCTGAAAGCATACCAATCATCCTGAGCTGGAAAAAGAGCAGAAATAATCACAGACCTAAATTTAAATAAAAAGAGTTACAACTCAGGATTATCACAACCTTGATTTTGGTTAGCCAGACCAACATTATTTTCACAAGATATATCTGGTCATGGTGTTGAAAAGTGGAGGGCCACATCAGCGAAGGTCATTTAAGAAGAAAATAGCCTAATCCAGCATCCAGCAAACCAAAGCTTATGCGAAAACAGTACAAATATTGAAAAGCAATACAGCCACAATACCAATGCGACAAGGGGTAAATGCGCATACTTTGGCATAGCTGCGTCATTTTTGTCTCTTTCATTATTACCAAAATAATGCTGTTTGCTTCTCGCCTAATTTGTTTATTTGATGGGAAATATGTCATAAGTATTTTTATATCTCAGCTGTAATATATAAATGGGCCGGCCATGGACCATTGGCATCACCAGACATTTTATGTTGGAGAGGAAATATTTCTTGCAGACGTTCGCGTCCTAAGAATATCGCGCCCGGTGCTGGGAAATTATGCAATATTCACCGAGTTTTTTTTTGCGGAGGACCGAGTGCCGGTAGGCCCGAGGTACGAAGCAAAAAAAGCGAGGTGAATATTGCATAATTTGCCAAGCACAAGCGGGGAGGCGCAGGTTTGAGGCATCAAAATAAAGTCGTGCCAGCTGATGTTTGGTCCTCCGATTTCGAAGATACCGAATAGCAAAGAGTTAACAGGAACCTCAATGTATAAGTGCATTGCCGCCTCATCCAATTGTAACAGCGTCAGCTGCGGGTTTGGTTAACTCTACTGACAGGATGTTAACCCGCGCGGCGCTGGGGTCTCCATCCGAACGTCGGGTGCTGGGGGGTAAATTTTACCCCCTCCCCCCTCCCCTCGTATCTTCCAAACCAATAACCGCAGCGAGACGCGCAAGGCGGCGATCGAAAGCTCTCAGTGAGTAGAATCTAACGCATACTCGAAATTATTAGCGTAAGGTCACATGTAAGGTCACGGTCAGGTCAAGTGTCAAAATTTAAGTATTTGGGTTTTTGGGCTATACTTTCCATCCAAAGCCTTGTATTGCAACTATTATCTCACAAAGTGCTCCCAAATGTATAATGCATCTCCCGCATAAGTAAAAGTGCAATTTTAAGCAAAGGTCAAGGTCAAGGTCATGTCACAAAAGGTCACAGGTCTACGAAAGCCATGCGACACATGTTGTATGGGTTATTTTACACGTATAATTCGATAAAAGCAGCCATTTTCACAGCCTGACACCATATAATCGCCCTCAGGTCAAGGTCAGGTCACAATAAGGTCAAAATTTGAAGTTGATTAATCTAAATAAACATTGCATGTTTCTAGACTAGTTTTGTCTTCGAAATACAGTGGCGGCATTTATTTGTCTGTATCTGGTCAGTAAAAGCAAAAAAAGGAGAAAAAATGACGTCATGAGTTACTTATTCTTAGAGAGCCATAAGTCAGTCAAAAATATAGAAATTGCTTTGAAATTTGGTTTGAACATCGTTCATACTCGGTTCTCTAATATATCTTCCGGTTTTTTAAAATGTTCAAACAAAATTTTGTTGTGGAAATTCTTCCCCAAAAATCAGCTTTTTGCATTTTTTGGGTCAAAACCCCAAAATTTTGAACATCCGAGATAGCCATTTTAAAGACAATGTTATTTCCTTTCTTTTGACGCCTTTTATTTGCGATTTCCATCAACACGCTATTTTATACGATTTTTCAAACATTTAACATTTTTTCACCAAAAATGACATGACATGACGTCACTAAAATGTAATTATCTCCTCCAAATTTTCACGTATTTCAACAAAATTGTTACACAAGATGTAGAATTGATGCACCATAAAGTACCGAAAGTTTGACTTCGATATCTGTCATAGTTTTCAAGTTATGGAGAAAATCCGAGGGGAGGGGGTAAAATTTACCCCCCACAGCGCCGCGCGGGTTAACGGGAACCTCAATGTATAAGTATATTGCCGCCTCATCTAATTGCAATAGCGTCAGCTGCGCCGGTTTAGTCACATGTGGTTAGCAGGAACCTTAATGTATAAGGGCATTGCCGCCTCATCTAATTACCGCAAACATGAGTTTCTTATTGGATGCTTATGAAAATTTCCAAATTGTTGAAAACTTTTATAATTAAATTGATTACCAATGGTTTATAATGCTTATGCAACATATGTCTGGTTTAGGAGGAAAAATGTACTTAGTTGTCAAACCATGCACTCATTGCCCCTGTGTTGAAGCGGCAAACCCGCGCTACCTAGTTATTAAGTTACCTTCTGAACCCCGCTTTAGCCAAGCTAAGTAGCTGTTGGATAGCTCTGTTGTTTTGTGTATTTTTTGAGGAACCACATTATATTTAGATATAAGGATTAGATATTTAGTTTTGTGGATCGTTTAGGTATTATTTTTAAGCATTCATAGTTAGCTGTTACCTCTTACTTGCTTTTTAAAGGACTTTTCATTCTAGCTTGTGTGCGCCAAAATTGTCTTAGTCTTATTTTTGTGTTATTAGTTGCAGGGTTGGATAAGTAGATATTTTAGAAAATTAGGGATAATTAAGGTGTATTTAGTATTCAGTTTATTTAAGGATTAGATATTTAGTCTAGTATTAGGTGCACTCATAGCTGATTTGTGTCACTAGCTTTACCTAGATCTAGTTAAGGTTTAGAAGAAGAAAAAACAAACAAAAAAAACAAAAAAAGTTAAGTTAAGTTAGTAAAGTATTGAAAAGTGCATAGTACCTAAGTTATATACCTAAGTTACTAGTGTATTCAAATGAGCATGACTAGGATGCAGGCGAAGGTAGCAGAGCTAGAGGCCCTCCAGGCTAGAGTAGCGGAGCTTGAGGCGCAGTTAAGTAAGTGTAGGTGTAGAGATGAGCCGCAGGAGGGTGTAGCTCCTGACCAAGGAACGTATGCGCAGATCGTGGTTAGGGGGTCAGAAAAGGAGCCTACAGGATCAGGGACCAGTGGTAGTTCTGATAGGGGCATAAGGGAGGAGGATAAGGCAAAGGTGGATAGTGCTGCTGGGGTTTGGAAGTGTGTTGGAGGGTCACGTTTCTGGAGACTCAACATTGTGGAAAGTAATGCTAGGGCCACAGACAGTAAGGATGAGGAGGGGTGCTGGGTAATGGAGGGTGGTAGCAGAATCTGGAGGAGGAAGAGGGAAGGGGATCAGGAGGGATGGACAAAAGTTCAGGGTAGAGTCAGGCAGTACAGCCCCAGGGAACATCAGCAGGTTACAATAGCAAATAGGTTCAGTGTGTTAGTCAGCAGCTGAAAGTGACAGGGAAGAGATTCAGCATTTAGTGGTTGGGGACTCAAGGGTAAGGCCCTTAAGGCGAACATTCTGTGGGAAGAGGGACAGATGTATAGTCAAACCGGGGGCAAGAGTAGTTGATATGGGCCCTGTCATTGAGGCAGAACTTGGTAGGAGTAGCCCGGAGACAGTTATAATACAGGTGGGGGTGAACAACATAGGACCTAGGCAGAGTGTGAGAATAGTAGCGGAGTACCGGAGCCTGCTGCAGAGGCTGAAGGAGTCCAGGAAACCAGTCATTGTGACTGGCATCCTCCCTCGCTGTGGAGCCAGTGAGGAGTGGTACTCGAGAGCTCTGTCTGTGAACAGCTCAGTTCAGAACTTATGTTCAGCTATGGGGCTTAGTTATGTAGACTTATGGGATCAGTTCTATGAGTGGCATAGGTACTATATGAAGGATGGGCTTCACTTATCGGATGAGGGGGCAAGGGCTTTGGGAGATGCCTACAGAAGTGTCATTCAGGGAAACTAGGTTGGAGGGGGGTTCAGGGACGCTAGTACTAGGGCATCAGGAAGTAAGCATTGGTAGAAGTTCATGTCAGAATAGGACAGTAGATCATAATTCCCTCAGAATTAGTAGAGTCAGCTCAAAGTATAAGATCACATGTGTGTTGCTGAATGCCCAAAGTATTAGGTCTAAATTTGATGAGTTTGAGTGTTATGTTGCCCTTGAAAAGCCTGATATCATTTGTGTAACCGAGACATGGGTTAGTGAGGGGTATAATAGGGATAGGCTACAAGATTTCGAGTTACAAGGGTATAACATGTTCTCCTACTGCAGAGAATCACGGCAGGGAGGCGGAGTGTTTGTATATGTAAATAGCTTGTACTGCACTACTAGAGTTGATGATTCTAGTAAAGTAAAAGAAGTAGAATCAATCTGGCTTGACATTAAAATTGGTACAGGAAACAGAGGAAGGTTGAGGATAGGTGCATTTTACAGACCAGGGAATCTTCCAAGGAACTCCCAAGCTGAAACAGACCAAGATATTTGTGAGGAAATACGTAGGAACTTTCGGGCTCAGTGTCTTATTATGGGAGATTTTAACTTAAGAGGATACGAAAGTATAGCAGAGGAAACAAATGAGTGTAGGTTGTATAGGCAAATCTTTGAAGAGGAGCTTTTCATGCATCAGTTTGTAACAGAGCCAACCAGACATTGCTCCATTCTAGACCTTGTATTCTCAGACAACAGTGATCTAGTTAGTGACATAAGTATTTGTGCAGGTCTAGGAACCAGTGATCACAATATGGTTAAATTCAATATCTCATCAGAAATGAGGCCCAAAGATAACCTTATTATGGTTCCAAACTTCAGCCGGGCTGATTTTGATGGTATTAGAAATGACCTCGCACAGATAAAATGGAACGTTGAGTTGGCAGGTTTAGATGCATGTGAGGCCTGGAATGTTTTCAAAGCTAGATTAAGCCAAATTCAAAATCGGCATATACCCCTCAGGCACAAACGTAACAGAACCAAGGGCAATCCAGTTTGGCTTACCCCAGAAGTAAGGAGTGCTATACAAGCTAAAAGAAGTGCATTTGGCATTTTGAAGGGATCTTCACTAGATATAAATCAGAAGGCCTACCAGAATGCAAGAAATTCAGTTAAGAAAAAGGTCAGAGCAGCTAAAAGGGCAAAGGAACTTGATTTAGCTAGACATTGTAATGCAGATAGTAAGAAGTTCTTCAGTTTTTATAAGTTAAGTACAGTTTCCAAAAATATAGGTCCATTTAAGGTAGATGATGTGTTAGTTAGCAAGGACAGTGAAATGGTTGAAGTGCTTAATGATCAGTTTCAATCTGTCTTTACTATCGAGGACCAGAGTAGTATTGCAGCACTTCAGCCTGAGCTAGAGACAGAGGAGACTATAGGAGAGCTAGGTGGCATAAGTAGTGAACTTGTTCTAGAATATCTAAAGAAAGTAAGGCCTAACAAGGCAGAAGGATCTGATGAAATCCATGCTAGACTTTTAAGAGAATCTGAAAGGGAGTTGTCGGTTCCATTAGCCATAATATTTTCTAAATCACTTGCAGATAGTAAAATTCCACTTGATTGGAAAAGAGCAAATGTTGTTCCTATTCATAAAAAGGGAGATAGAAGTAAAGAGGAAAACTATAGACCAGTTAGTCTGACCTCATTAGTCTGCAAGGTGCTTGAATCAATCATCAAAGATAAGATTGTTAAATTCTTGGAGCAAAATGAACTCATCAAGGATACACAGCATGGCTTTAGGAAGGGCCGTTCTTGTTTAACTAATCTTCTGGAGTTTTTGGATGTTGCAACGGATAGCTTTGATCAGGGTAAACAGCTAGATGTAGCTTTTCTTGATTTCAGTAAAGCATTTGACAAAGTCCCCCATACAAGACTGGGGTTGCAACTTAAAATTCATGGGATCAGGGGCAAGATTCTGGATTGGATAGAAACGTGGCTTTCAGGACGCCAGCAAAGGGTTATATTGAATGGGTGCCAATCACAATGGAAGGAGGTTCTCAGTGGGGTTCCACAGGGCTCAGTCCTGGGCCCATTGCTTTTTATAATATTTGTGAATGCAATTGAGAACAGTATAGACAGCAAAGTCTTGAAATTTGCAGACGATCTAAAAGTTGTCAGGATTATTAGAGGAAAACATGATCAGGATGTTTTTCAATCAGATCTGGACAAGCTAGTTGAGTGGTCTGAAGCATGGCAGATGAAATTCAATTTGAGTAAATGTAAGATTATGCACGCTGGACGGGTTAGCAGTAAACATAGGTATGAAATGGGTGGGCAGAAAATGGAGCAGATTGAAAAGGAAAGAGATTTAGGTGTCGTGGTAAACAATAGACTATCAGCGTCAGACCAGGTTGTAGAAGCTAGGAAAAAGGCACTTAGAATGCTAGGGGCCATTAACAGAAATGTTTCCTACAAGAGTGAAAAGGTAATAACAAAACTGTATTGTGCATACGTTAGACCACATTTGGAGTATTGTGTACAAGCCTGGTCTCCAACATATGAGAAAGATTGCTGGTTGTTAGAAAGAGTTCAAAAAAGGGCAACAAAAATGGTTAATTGTCTTGGTAGTTTACCTTATGAAGATAGATTAAAGAAATTGGGTATGTTTTCACTTAGATATAGAAGGCTAAGAGGAGATCTAATTGAAGTCTTCAAATTTGTAAATAGTCAGCATTCTGGATATTTAAAGGGTATGTTTGAGTTCAATAGGGAAAATCGAGGTAGAGGTCATCAGCATAAACTAATTATGAAACAAAGTAGGACTAGGCTACGACAGTCATTTTTCAGTAGAAGGGTTGTAGGACATTGGAATATGCTACCAGGGGATGTCGCTGATGCAGTGACACTTGCTTCCTTCAAAATTAGATTAGATAAATACTTTACAGAGAAGGGATTAGTTCCTAAGTACTCGTGGGATTAGCCTTCTTTTATGCAGGTAGAGTAAGGTGATTTGAAGGGCGAGACTGGTGGAGAGGGGGTGGGGTGGGTGGTGGTGGGTGTGGGTGGGGTGCAACCTCGGATGGGCCCAAGAGGCTCTTTGTTGCACTTTTCTTTTATGTCTTTATGTCTTTATGTCTTTATGTTACCTTGAGCACAAGGGTGGGAAGCTATTTACCGCATGCCGCTAACGTTCCGCAACAACATAAATACAAGCTAATTAAACTGTAAAGTAAGTCATAAAGCATGGCGGATGATGGTCAAATTGAAAGGCCATTCTTTCCTCCATATTTAGGCATTAACGTATCCGAGATGAAAAAGATACCCCAGAAGAGAAGACTAGAAATTCGCAATGACCCACCTGCATTTTGATTGGAAACGCGACATTTATCTGGCGCTTTTGTATCAACAGCGCCAGAGTCTGAAAATGTGTTCAGCAATGCTATGCTATGGCATAATGTCGTATGTGCTTCTGTTCTGGCACTTCTACTCTCAATATTCTGTTAAATAATTGTCTGGAAAAATCAAAATGATCTGGGTCAAATCGTTTCCCAAATACCTTAACATTAGCCGCAGTAGGCCGAAAGCTTTTACCATATGGCGGGGATATCAAAATACATTGGCCCGAGAGGTGTGGTATAACGCGGTCAGATAAAAATGCCCTACGGCATTTTTTTTTTGTACCAGAGCGCGTGAAAACAGTGTGTGTGATACAAATCTGACTGAAATTTTGAAAGCTTTATCGACTTCGCTTCCAAGGCTTCTTCAATTTCATCGAAGACAAAGCCTAAATCAAAATTTGGCATTTCCATCTCCGGTAAGGACATAGTCATGATTGGAAAATATACGAGAAAAAAAACATTGAATGACGTACGCGGTATATGGTAAAATTATACCGCACTCGGCCGGCATAATTGTTCAAGACCTCTGTGCTTCCTGAATTGTTTACCTCGGCCTTCGGCCTCGTTCAAAAATGAAGAAAGCACCTCGGTCTTGCAAATTTATTTACACCGGCCTCATGCAGTATTATATATTCCTAAAAGCACGTGCTAAGGTTGAAAGGATATATCGGCATGCGGTAAATTATTTATGTACTAGGAATAAATCAATAATATCTTGCCAAAACAATGCAGATTTGGTGTCAAGAGAACCTGCGATTTCATCAACCTGCTCCATTTTTCCGAACCTAAAATAGCTATATGTATC
>JAXIVJ010019914.1:0-16649 GCA_036785665.1 Chirona hameri | reverse complement strand
AAAATTTCACACGATTCCGCCAAACGGTTTAGGAGATATACGCGATTTGCTGACTAGCCACTAGTACCTGCCATTACTTTTGCAGTGACCTGTACCTACTTGAGACTCAAGCAATGCGACGTCAAAATTGAGCCAATTAACGAGCACTCGCATGCGACGTTTCAAGTATTCGTTATTATTTGAAATAAAATAAAATAATCTTGGTGCACCTTTTCGTTGTCAAATTTTCCTCATTGGAAAACCGAAAACACGATTCGAAAGCTCATCAAAAATGACTTTGAAACTATTTCTACATTTTTTGGTTCAGGTCAATATTGAGGTCATCAGAGGTCATCAAAGGTCATAGGTCACACAGGTGGTTCCGTGCGTGGCTTTCAGGTCGCACTTAATCTGTTAGAGGCGGAACAGGTGTCGAGCTGCCGGTAACCCATGGAGTGGTGCAGGGATCGATCTTGGGCCCAGTGCTATACCTCGTATTTACTAATGACTTGTCACAACATATGCCGCACGGAAAGATGGTACTGTACGCCGATGACGCCCAGTTTCTGGATTCCGACTCGCCAGGAAATGCTTGACTCATGCCTGACGTGGGAACAACACATAGCCGCCATCACCCGACGCTGTTACTGTGTTTTGATCGGGCTCGCCAGAATGCAGCGTCGCGTGCCGCGTGAAACGAAGCGACTGCTGGTGGAGGCGCTTGTGTTTCCTCATTTGCAGTACTGCATGTGTGTATGGGGAGGCTGTACTCAAACCCAAAAACGTAGGCTGCAGAAGTGTATTAACTTTGGCGCTCGCGTTGTCACTGGCCTGGGGTACCGCGAGCGAGTATCTGGCAGTTTGCACACTGCGTGAACTTGGCTGGCGAGCGATAAATGATATGGTTATCGAACACGCCATGTATAAACTTGCACGCCATGTATAAACTCACTCATGCCGAGAACGCCCCCGAACTGCTCTGTTCACGGATCATCAGTCGCTCCGATGTATCCACGCGCACAACCAGGGCTACAGTGACGGGCAGCTGGAGAGGTGCCGCGCGCACGCACTGAGTTCACCAGGCGCTCGTTTTTCATCCGAGCCATCCAGAGCGTGGAATGATTTGCCGCTGAATGTGAGGGCTTCACCCACTTTGGCTATTTTTAAAAAGTGTCTCAATGATGTTCTTTAAACTTGCAGTGTGTGTATCTGGAGGGTTGATGTGCATCATTTAATGCGTGGACGATATGTTTTTACATCTATGTTATTTGACGTGGAAAACTGAAAATCCATTTTATGAATGTGTTCCGAAATATATGATATGATGATGATGAAATGAGATTTTCCAGTTTTAGGACATCGCTCCAGAAACAAGGGCGGATTCAGGATATTTTAAGTGGGGTGACCGCAGGCCAATTTAGGGGCGCCTTCCAAAAATCTAGGGGCGCCTTCCAAAGGAAGGGCGCCGTCAATGGCCGAAAGGGCGCCGTCAATAGCCGAAAGGGCGCCGTCAATAGCCGAAAGGGCGCCGTCAATAGCCGAAAGGGCGCCGTCAATAGCCGAAAGGGCGCCGTCAATAGCCGAAAGGGCACCGTCACTGGCCGGAAGGGCGCCTAGGGTCAAAAGGACTAGGTCATGACCTGTATGACCTGATACCCACATAACACACCCATGTGGTTACCACATGGGTTTAAGATGGGCTACATGGGCTCACATGGGCATGGGAATGCACATGATATCAGTATGGGCCCCATGTGGGCTGAGGAGGGCACATTTGAATATGGGAATGACGTGGGCATACCCATATGTGCCCATGTGGGATTGAGGAGGTTAGAAGGTGGTGTGCTAGCCCATATGGTAGCCATACAGAAACGTCTTCCAAAACCATGTGGGCACAATGTAAAGGTGGGATAGCCCACATGGTTACCATGTGGTTACCATGTGGGAAAGGTGGGCAAGCCCACATGGTTACCATGTGGTTACCATGTATCTGTGTTATGTGGGTACTCGGTAAGTTACTTTCAACAGAGCGCCCAAAAAGGCGTCCAAGCGGTCCATAGAGACGCTGCGTGCTCACGGGCTGTCCATCATCGGGTTGTTAACAGCGTCAGCTATATTATCAGGTCAGCGAGCGTTGACCAAAAGGTCAGCGAGCGTTATCCATCAAGGACGACGGACGTGAATGCTCAGTCGGTCAATGATAGTTCACCATTTGACCGATGATGGGTCTTTCAATGGTAATCAATGGGTCATTCAATGGGTCATTCCAAGGGCCATGCAATGGGTCATTCAATGCGTCATTCAATGGGTCATTTAATGGGTCATTCAATGGGTGATACATTTGGTCAATGTGTCGTTCAATAGTGATGAGCGATGCAGTAGCGGTGCAGTGGATGCAGTCTCTATGGACCGATGATGGTCAGCCCGTGAGCACGCAGCGTCTCTATGGACCGCTTGGACGCCTTTTTGGGCGCTCTGTTGAAAGTAACTTCCCGAGTCATCGGGCTGTTATAATATAGCTGACGCTGTTGTCGCCGGGCGCCTGACGGCGCCCGGCGACAGGCAGCCCGTGGGGCGCCCTTCTGGCGGGGGGTGACCGCGACCGCTGCGGCCACCCCTTGGATCCGCCCCTGTCCAGAAACCCCCACATATCTCAGGAATGATAGCTAGGAACAAACGAGACTAAAAAAGATCGAAAGCTCTTAAAATATTCAATCAAAACGTGTCATCAAATTTGATCTCTATTTTTTGGCAAAACGTTCGCAAATAACTTGTTACCTAATAGAGATAGGCAAGATTTTGACGGCATCATGTTCGTCTCGTCAAAGCTCTTCGAATCACATTTAGTTGGCCCAGTTTAGGTCAACTTAGAACGTTGACCTCAGGTCAAGATCAAGTGACGACCCAAGTAGGTCATGTTGCATATTGAGAGGCGTGTCTCGACGAGACAAACACATTTATGCCGGTTTCACTTCTTTATCTTCATTCCATCGAGAGTTATTGACACAAAAAGTGTTGGTGACCTCAGCTGACCTGGGCTGACCCTGTAGGGGTCACTGGACAGAAATTGAACCTGGATTATCAATAACAGCCTATGATAACATGATCCAGAAGGAATTTGACTGATATCATGCGTATTCTCGGAATAGGAAACATTTGAATATTTCCCCATTGACTTATAATGGGAGGTCACGAAATTGGCCCGACCGGCGACCTTAGGTCACCGATGTTCAAAATCTTAGATATTCGAATTGTAGGTACCTATGACCTTACGCAATCCTGTAAGTTTGAAACCGATCGGCCAAAAACTGTGGCTCTGGTACGACCGCAAACTTATTTGGAGGTGTGGTCACGTGACCTGACCTGAGATGACCCGTGGTCAAGAACTGCACACAATGTGGGTAATTGATGCCCGAACAGGTGTGCCAAAAACGGCGGCTGAAACGGCGGCGCTGTGCGCCGGGCACCGTTTTTGGAACGGCAAAAACGGCGCGCCGCCGTTTTTTTCGCTATCCTCGAAAAACCGTAGGGGGTGGGGCGTCTAAACCCCCGGTACAGCGTCTAAACCCCCGGTACAGCATCTAAACCCCCGGTACAGCGTCTAAACCCCCGGTACAGCGTCTAAACCCCCGGTACAGCGTCTAAACCCCCGGTACAGCGTCTAAACCCCCGGTACAGCGTCTAAACCCCCGGTACAGCGTCTAAACCCCCGGTACAGCGTCTAAACCCCCGGTACAGCGTCTAAACCCCCGGTACAGCGTCTAAACCCCCGGTACAGCGTCTAAACCCCCGGTACAGCGTCTAAACCCCCGGTACAGCGTCTAAACCCCCGGTACAGCGTCTAAACCCCCGGTACAGCGTCTAAACCCCCGGTACAGCGTCTAAACCCCCGGTACAGCGTCTAAACCCCCGGTACAGCGTCTAAACCCCCGGTACAGCGTCTAAACCCCCGGTACAGCGTCTAAACCCCCGGTACAGCGTCTAAACCCCCGGTACAGCGTCTAAACCCCCGGTACAGCGTCTAAACCCCCGGTACAGCGTCTAAACCCCCGGTACAGCGTCTAAACCCCCGGTACAGCGCCTAAACCCCCGGTACAGCGTCTAAACCCCCGGTACAGCGTCTAAACCCCCGGTACAGCGTCTAAACCCCCGGTACAGCGTCTAAACCCCCGGTACAGCGTCTAAACCCCCGGTACAGCGTCTAAACCCCCGGTACAGCGTCTAAACCCCCGGTACAGCGTCTAAACCCCCGGTACAGCGCGGGTTAACATAACAATACACAAATATGAAAAAAGTGGGGGTCATGCCACCCCCGTTTCCTATTCCTACTATGAACCGTATGCCTTTGTTGCCTGTCGTCTGATAAAATACTCGTACCTGACGCCTGACGTTTTTTTCTTGAAGAAGCCCACCAGTGTGGACGGTCCACACTGGTGGGCTTCTTCAAGAAAAAAACGTCAGGCGTCAGGTACGAGTATTTTATCAGACGACAGGCGGGTTTACAAAGGCATGTGGTTACAAAGGCCGCACACCATCACCGTATCACGGTAACCTACGACATTTACGATAAATCTTTCTTGCAATTGCCGCCCCGTCGGCAGAGACAGCGAGGACAGCTAGAGGGCCGCACACCAGTTTGACCACATCCGTAACGTTGCCGTGGGATAAGCTTATAAACAAAATGCAGCAGATGTTTATCGCTGTCAGTGCAGCAGCGGATCCAGAACGGGAGTTGAGGGGAGGGGGACAACATTCCAAAAAGTCTCACATAATTCTGAAAACTCATCGGATTTCGCTTGCTTGTGCATTGATAGCTGAATTAAAGCAAACTTTCCTTAGTAAAATTTGCTTAGATTTGCTTCTATATCAGGAAATGTGTCAATTTTGCGCCGATTTCAGACGTTTTTTTCTGGGGGGGGGGTGGGTTGCCCATTTTGCCCAACCGTTGATCCGCCACTGCGACAGTGCGCCATTTTAACGACGACGCGCCAAGCAGACAACTGCCAGCAAATGTACTGCTACCAAAGCTTTCCATTATATCTCATAGAACATTTAATGGAAAAAGGAAAAGGAAGAAAAAGAAAGGTATACCATACTGCTATAAAGGCAAAGCTATATAATACTAATACTTATGACATGCTATAAAAGAAAACGACAAAAAATGAAAGTGACATAAGGAGGCTTCATATTTTATATAACTTTTTGTGAAGAAAATTGAAAGAGCTCATTTTTAGGGAAACTTCTGCTCACCAAAGTTGGGGGGGGGCGCCGTCCCCCCGGCCCAGATGGGGGGGGGGGGGGGCGGGAGGAAGCGCCCCCACTGCCCCCCCCCCCTGTTCCCGGGCCCCTGCGTCTAGCTGGACGGTTGCGATCGGTTTGTGACTTTCACTGCCGTTGAAACTGGCGTCCAGCTGGACGGGAGATATACGCGTCTAACTTCCAAACCCTCGAATTTCGTATCATATTTGGGTGTTGGCAGTGCGTGAATATGCCGGCACTGGTCCACCAGCATTGCAATTGAGCAGCTTTGGGAAAAAATGGGTGAATGAAAATACAGAGATGAAAATTATTAATGCATGATCTAAAAATATATAAAATGTATTAATTAATTAATGTATTAATTAATTTATTAAATAATTAATCCCTTATTAGTAAATTCACATGACGTTCACATGTTCCCTTAATATGTATAATAAAAGAAAATCAATTTATCCGCTCCAGATAAATTTTGAGATCGTTTTTTTTCCATGCTGGGACAACAAAGAATTAAACAATGCTGACCTAACTTATCTTATCCTAGCTTTTGCCAAGTTCCATCAGAGTCAAGACCGGCAGTCAATGCTTGAATAACGCACGATTAATACAATATTTCTCAACTTTGCTTTCACGTGCCCAAAAGCGTGCTTATGATGGCTGATATCTGAATTATGAGGAAAACAATTGTGTGGAAGGTAAATATTTGTGTCGTACTTAAACGTAAAACCTGGAGAGATGAACATGGATGAAGTTTTACATGACAAATATTGCTAGTTTTCATTCTTCATCCACGGGACTTTTCAAGTAAACGTCAACGACATGCATTGGTGAGCCAGCAATATAGGTCAACCTATATCAAGTAAATATAACTAAATTGAAAACGAGAATGACTCGGACGCGCCACTAAAACATGCCCTTCACCTGTCCAGGTTGGCGGCTAACTTTAGACGTTTATAGGCTGGGCGCCTTTGAAAGTCTACGTCCGACTTTAGACGGCTGCTTGGTCGCGATCTTGGACGCGCCCAGGATGCCGTCTAACTTTAGACACGCCTAGGGCGGAAGTCTCCGTCCAGGATTTAGGCGCCAACTTAGACGTCAACTTGGACGGTCGCAGTGTTGGACGCGTGTTAGACGGCTGTGGAAGTCTCCACCCAAAATGTTATTGAAAGAGCTAGGCTAAAACCAAGGCATCTATAATCTAACGCTAAAACAGCATGTTTCGTACGGTAGTTGTTGAATAGGTCTTATATTGAAGTAAGCGTGTTTTTTTTAAAATAAAATCTCCATAAATCCGAATATAGGTGCAAAGCAGAGTTGAGAAAGTTTTCTTTGAAGAAAAGAGCACGTCCTGGCATATATCGGCTCGCAAAACTATGGCAAAAATATCGGCTCGCAAACAATGGTCGAGGAACAGATCCGTTAACTGGACAGCCGATCACTCCAAGGCTTTACTTGAAGTTGCTCATGATCTTTGAATATACGAAATAGGTTGGTGTCTGGGTGAGAGAGTTAACGAGTTATACAAGAGAGCTGCAAGAGGGATGCTTGCGAATCCGGATGCTTGTTGGCCTGTTTTCAGCGCACAATTCCGCTCATTTTATGTAAGAGTTGGGCAAGGTGTCTCCACTAATTCAGAAAAAGTGAATTAGCGCTCGCCTAATTGGAATTACTTAATTAGAATTAACACTGCAGCGCCCATGTAAACGCGTAATTAATTATAAATAGCGGCTGGGTTTAATTCCAATTAGCTAATTCGAATTAGTCGACTGCCCATGGAAACAAGGTAATATGTAAAGAAGTTAAAGAAGCGTGACTATTTTACATTTTCAGACGTGTGCACGTGCTTACTTTCCCTGATATTTTCAAATCTTTGATCATGGAGAACTGAATCCGAGCAGGACCTCCGAAGCAGTTTTGCCAGTTTGTTTTTCTCTCGAAAACACCGGCCAATATGCGGAAAGCTTTTCTCATATAATCATTCTAAAAATAGGGTTATTTCGACAGAAACCGCATACCGAATGGTCAGATTAATTAATCAAGGTGATACATTGAAAAGAAGAAGAAGCGAAGTGGCAGGCAGGCCCCCCAAATCAGCACTGAGCAAGGAGGCAAGCCCATGGGGTCGGGGTACATGCTTGTAAAGTAGCCCATGGGGTCGGGGTACATGCTTGTAAAGTAGCCCATGGGGTCGGGGTACATGCTTGTAAAGTAGCCCATGGGGTCGGGGTACATGCTTGTAAAGTAGGACACCTCGTGGCGACATGCTGCACTCAAATTCGGTGTTTGCCGGTCAGGTATCAGCGAAAGTCTGAAAAGAAAGCTAACTTATGCTATAGACACCAAACCAAAGTCCCAGTCACCACTGACGATACACAAGTTAAAATTATCTAAGAGACGGCTTAACATGACCCCAAGCTGAGCAAGGCGATGGGCTGGAAGCACTGAAAGAAAGGCAAATCCCCGTCGTTGTAAAAACGACAGTCCACTTGTTGCGCCACAAATCCAACCTGTAGACACTGGCGGATCCAAGGGGGGGGGGGGGGGGGAATCAGGGGAAAATCCCCCCATGAATCTGGGAGGAGGGGGCATTCAATACAAGTATGCCCCCCCCCCCCCCTCCCCGCGCGTTCCCTGCACTGAACGTGACAAACAATGATCTTAGGAGAAAACTGGGGAAGTTAACAATTTTGCGGGGAAAGTTAACAATTTATCGTAAAAATTGCCTTTGCAGCAATCAAAATCCAGCTATCCACAGTACAAAACGGGAAAATTTCGCGCCGCTTCGCGGCATGACACAATCTTCGCAACTGCTTATGCATTTTTTTTTTAATGGGCACATGAATTACATTAACCCTATTAGTGGCAGTCTCCTGGCTACCCCTATTAGTGGCAGGGGGGGGGGGCGGATTCCGCCCCCCGGAGATCTCGTGATCTACCCGTCCAATTTTCAAAACTCAAACGGCGTTTGACTCCCCTCAACACGATCTACATTTCTGAAGAAGAAAACAAAGTTTGATAGGGGACAACAGGGGGCAAAAACTACAAATATTAGAGGTATTTGTGATCCAACACAGCTGTCATGTTTATCAACGGATTTTAAAGTAATTAATGGGGATCGATAGATATTTAATTGGGGATTGATATATGATGGTGACTTTTGCGAGTTCAAAAATCATAGGCGTTTTTAGTTCACTAAATTTTGGGGTAAAATAAATGTCTTCTAATTTTTTTTCTTTTTCGATAAATGAAATGGTGCGCTATCGTGACATCGGACACAGCAGTTATAACACATATTTGCATCCATAGGCGGTACCAGCTAAGCGAAAAAGGGAGGCAAAATATATAACAAATAACTTCCTGTAAACCTCTACTTTTCAAATCCCTGAAACCGCCTCTGCCGTGCAATATTGATTATAGTTCACTCAAATCAACTAATACGCACTTGTTTCAATCACCGTAAACCTATGTAACTCCTTTATACTTCAGGCAGATAGGAAGAAGCCGTGACGATCGCATCTCCGTATTATCGCCAAATGTCGACAAAAAAGAATCCCAAAACCGGGCTCTGGAACCGCCTCTGTTAAGGTTAAGAACTCAAAATTTCGACTCCATGTGCGGAATTAAATTCTAGGAAAAGTCCGAAAATTTAATAGGTCTGCTCCCAGCCGTTCGGGAGGTATCTGCGAAAAACCTGAGGGGTGGGCAGAATCTGCCCCCTGCTACTAATAGGGTTAAGTGTCTGGCAGAGGGTCTCCTTGGCGGTAATTGCTGGCCCCAGAGCCCACTCCCTTCATAAAATATTAACTTTCAAGCGGGATACATGTTTAGCTAGCTAGCCTGCCGAGTTCCGAAAAAGGCGACGCGAACGCAAGGACGCGGACATCGGCACCCGGAAGCTGCTCCAGCGGTGCCCAGCTTGCTGGACCGAAGAACTAATAGTGGGGACCAGGCCAGGACCATCTCCCCAAGCCATCCCCTACCAGGCTCCTCCAGATCCACAGGGACCATTTATGCGCGGAAAAGTCGCCCTGTCTCTTGCTGCTTTCATTACATTTGCACTATTGACTATTACCAGTTGTTTGTTACAGTTCGGTGCATATGTATACAGTTATTATCATATGTATTATTGAGCGCTGACTGCCACCGGTCATCGTGATTTACTATCCAAGGTATATGAAAAACTATCTTCATTTCAATATCTTCTTTCATCATGGCGAGATGTGCAACCAGGAAAAAGGGTTACCTGAGGTTTGGCTCCAATCACGGTCTGGTTCCAATATTAAAATTTCGTTTTCCACGACCTAAAATTAAAATTTGCACGCCGCTTCGCGGCGTCACATCGGTGGACATTGTCATAACGAAGCCATCGTCATCGTCTTCGGTTCGTCGTAACGCTGAATGGAATTAATAGCATTTTTAGCTTCTAATCCTCTACAAATCCCATCACCTATATTTCTGGGTTTTATCAGGCAAACCCGTAACAATTTCGCGCCGCTTGGCGGCGCTAAATAACAATGGCCTACTATAACATGAAAATCCACATTAAACATGCTGCAAAGGACGCATGCACACACAAACAAAATTAGGGCAGGCACATTTTGTTGTTGTTGTCATTTCAGCCGACCTCCACTAAAAAATTATAAGCAACGCCCCTGCAAGTTGTTTTGAGATACACGTTATTATTACTTATATGTGTATATGCTGCGGAATATGGCGTTTGTTTTTTTTCTTCCGAAAAATGTGAATTTCTTAAGCTCGAATACCAAAATAAGGTGACCGGTCCAAATGCGCGGAGGAAAAAAAATGGGGTACTATTTTTCCTAAAAAAGACCCCCCCCCCATGGAGAGAGGCTGGCTCCGCCAGTGCCTGTAGAAAATGTGTGGGCTCTGTTAAAGGGATTATACGGGTTTTTCCCAGTATAATTGAGTTACATAGTAAAACGTACTTATAAAGGTGGTAGAAGTCCCACGGTAGCCACATTTTCCTGGAAATGATCTCTTCTGCACGTAAAGACATTCCAAAGTGCGCGGTGATGCCACCGCGTATTTTCTGCAGGACCGGCTGAGGCAGAGCCAGCCATCTCTTTTATGCTAATAAAAACACCTCACTTATGGCATATTTTCGGTAAAATAAGCAATATTTGAAAGAAAAAAAAACTTATTCTGTTCCAGCGACAGCAACAGTTACCTAGTTTTCCCATAAAATTATATATTTTTCATGAATTTTCATGCCAAAAAAAATAATACGCCACCACCAAATTATCAACGCTAAAGGCCGGAAATAAGAAAACCACAAAAACACAAAACCTCAACGAACAGTGTGTAGTAATACAAAGTCCCGTCAGTTTTGAATTGCATAATAATGTTGTGATCCAGTGTAGGACTTGCAGATAATTCAAAACTCTAAAATTGATGTTAAGGTAAAAGTGGTGGACAGTAGTGCCGATCAAGTTCTCGTTATCTGATACTAGTCTCGAAAAACGCCCAAGTTTTAACGCTGATAATTGCTGAAATAGTGGACTAAATGAGCATTGAGGTCCCTGTTATATGTCTTAAACGTGTTTAAAGCTCATACAACTGCAAAAGAGTGCATTTACTTTCAGGACGGAAACCCGTATAATCCCTTTAATTAAGTCCCGTATGTATGCTGGAAGCTTTGAGGCTGATAATATGAGCAAGTTCATAGCTCGAGTTCGTCGGGAGCTAAACCAGAATATTAAACATAACTGCTTCGGGAGCTAAACCAGAATATTAAACATAACTGCCAAAGCTTGTGGCGTCGGGTCAGAATCAATTGAGCCGCAAAGCTACTGATTGTTACTTTTTGCTCTTCGAGCGATATCTTGCAGTTGAAAAACAAGCTCCAAATTGCTGGCTTAATTATGTCTCTGTGACATCTCATTTGGAAAAGTTCCAAAAAATGAGACAAATTTCTTTGATTTGTAGTTCTACAAATCAATGAAATTTGTCTCAATTTTTCCCGATCACCCTGTTGTCCTTCAAATATAGTTTTGCCTTTCTTTCAGTGCATTCCACACCCATTCAATGGCGCTGGCTTCAGAAATACCACTCAGCAACAAGCTTTGCTTAGCTGGGTCCATGAAGCACCAGCAAAAAATGCTTGAAAATAGACCAGACTTTGTCCTCCACCCTGTGTGACTGATATCCCTTGTTTCCCTTATTGTCTGGTGCACGGGCAGCGTCTGCGCGGCTCGTGAAGGCCTCTCCTTGATTTTTTTTTTGTAATGGCTTTCTACCTCCGCGTTCAGAACCGAGTCTTGCCGTTCAGAAGGCTCATTGCAGTTTTCGATGGTGTGCCACTGCGATTTTGGGGGCCCCTCAGGCCGAACAAGGGTCCCTCAAGCTGGCCGAGGGCCCCTTCAGACCGCAAGTGCCCCTAATGCCCAATTAGGGCCCCTCAAGCCGACAGAGGGCCCCTTCAGGCCGACAGGGGCCCCCTCAAGGCAACCAAGGCCCCTCAGACCGACCATGGCCCCTTAAGCTGGGTGACGGCCCCTCAGACGGTCAGAGGGCCCCTCAAACCGACTTAGGCCCCCTCAGGTCGAACAAGGGCCCCATCAAGCTGACCAAGGGTCCCTCAAGCCGACCGAGGGCCCCTTCAGGTCGACCGAGGGGCCTCATGTCTATCAAGGGCCTGCCAGACTGATTAAGGGTCTCTCAGCCCGACCGAGGGCCCCTTAGGTTGACCAAGGGCCTCATAAGCCGATCAATTGTTCCTCAGGCGCTCAGGCCGACCAAGGGCCCCTCAAGCCCAATCCGGCCGAGGGCCTCCTCAGGCCGGCCGCGGGCCCCCCAGGTCGATCGAGGGCCCGGCTGGCCAGCCAGGGGCCCCTCAGACCGCCAACGGTCCCTTTAGACAAAATACAGAATGGGCCCCCAGGCCAAGGGGTACCCGCGGGTGTCCAAAGCACCCCCTTGGATACGCCCTTGGGCAAGTGACAGGTGTGTCCAATTGAGTCTGGTGGGTCGGAGCGAGAAGTTTTATCTCACCCGAGTGGTGGGAAAATGTCTTATCTTACCGGCGTGGTGGGAACATGTCTTATATCTAGCACACGCTGGCCTTCCTTGGCATAGTCCTGTAATAACTCCCCTGATAACTTCTTCTAAAAATAATTGGTAATGTTAAAACTCACCTCAGCCTTCGAATGGACAAGTCTCCATCGAAATGGGGTGATTGGCACCAGAAGCAACCATCTATCGAAAAAACAGCTATTTTTATCTCAAGTCATTTAAATATGTTTCATCATTTTAATTTGCATCATCATATTCACCATTTCATCTATGATACTTCACACAAGTCCCGGAAACGCAGACTGCGAATCAAGATGTTTGAATAATCCCCAATCGGTGTCCTTTTCGTCCTCCTGTTCAAATTGGCATCTCTGCGATTGGTAATTGGCACCAGTTCCTTGTCTATCCGCCAGGCGGCCGGCCGTGCCAGGAGCATCAGTGTACTACAAAAACGACACCCACTCATCAGTCACAGAATCAGACAAACACTCACACTATTCAACATTCCACACATCAACACAATGCCAACGCCACCACTCACACCTCACTGGCTCGACACAACACCAGACACTCACCGCCTCTTCACACACACAACAAAAACACAGTCACGGCGGCCGAGACACACACACTCTTCCACGAACACAAAGCACAACACAACACATACACATACACATACACAGACGGCTCGCGGCGCGACGGCCGAACCGGTGGCGCATATTACACAAACACAGCAAACAATAATTTCCGACTACCAGACATAAATAGCATACATACAGCGGAACTATCATCGATTTTGCTAGCACTAATATATATTAGAGAAGAAAAACTGAAAGAAGTAATGATTTGCACAGACTCGTCCGCCTCGCTATCAGCCATTTCATCAATTAGGGATTCTAGAAATCCGATAGTATTCAAAATTAGACAGCTAATAAAGTATTTGAAAGACAAAAACAACAGCATTAAGTTCCTCTGGATCCCGGGACACGCCGGTATCCCGGGAAACGAGGAAGCCGACAGATTAACAAAATTGAGCCTGGAGTTACCATCGGAAAACCATTTACCAAGTCCAATATCAGATGTTCTAAATTATATAAATTAACAACTTAACATATTGCGCCAGCGTGAGTGGGACGCTGCTCCGCATTTCCACCTACATCCAATACAACCAAAAATACAACATTTTATATCCAGTCATCAGAATTGTCGAGAAAAAGAAATAGTACTAGCACGCCTCCGCCTCGGTCACACAAAAATTACTCATTATTATATTATGGAAAACCTTCCGCCGCCAAATTGCCAACACTGTCCAGGTTATCCACGCTACACTATTACACATTTACTGATTACCTGCCCAGTGCACAACGCAAAACGCCAGCAAATAATAGAATACACGCAACGGAATCGCATCACATTGAATTTACAAGCGCTGTTAGGCGATAATTATCCAGAATTGATTGGCCTCCTCTTTGATTTCCTTTACCAAACACGATTATTTAACGAAATATAACAGTTTTGTTTTGCCTAGCGCAATTTTGGCTTTCTGCGCAGGTTTTCCCCCTTGCGATAGACGCTGTTTTTTTGTTATTAGTTAGGAGTTTTCTCCCAGAAAATACACCCCACAACCAGGTCTCGCCGGGGCGCCGGAGCCAGGGGACCGGCAACAGCCTCCGTTGCTGCAATGATGGCGCCTCGGCTCCATCAACACTGACACCGTTTCGCAAGTGTATGTTCAAATGTGTGTGTGTGCGTCTGTGTGTGTATGGAATACAAAGTGTATATATGTGTGTCTCGTGTTTTATTTAATTTTGACCTTGAACGTAATACTTAACGTAAGATAGATAATATATTTTCATTGAACAATAATTGTTTATTATTGTGATGCGATTCCGTTGGCACTGGCACGGCCGGCCGCCTGGCGGTGACTATTTTACTAACGTAAAATAGTCACCCTACTCCCTAGCTTTCTCCGGGTTCACATACACCGGTTAACGTAATATTTTCCTGACAAATTGCCAGATGTCACTCTCCCCCCCCGGAAAATGGCTATAGGCCGGTCCGGGGAAGAAAAAAATGCGTGTGCGTGTGCGTGTGCGTGTGCGTGTGCATGTGCGTGTGCGTGTGCGTGTGCGTGTGCGTGTGCGTGTGCGTGTGTGTGTGTGTGGGGGGGGGGTGTTTGGGTGTGTGGGTGTGGGTGGGTGTGGGAAGGGTCTTTGAATTTGTTTTAGAGCTGGGGTGCGGAGTGGAAAATTCTGGCTAGAAATGAGCATGAAGAGTGGAAAATTCAACCCAAAAACCGCATATACTCGGCTTTATCCATACCCAATTTCACGCTCACAGGAATTAGGTATTACCTATGCCAATTCTTATCTGTCTTTCCCTCCACAGGCTGTCCCTATCATTACATTCATAAATCAGTATCAGGGTATCAATTATCCAATAGGTAAAATTTAAAACAAGGAGTGGAAAATTCACAGTAAAACACGGGAAAAGGGTGGAAAAATAGTATACGTGGGATGTCGTTTTCCACCCCAATTACCCAATGCTAGGACACTGTGTGTGGGTGGGTGGGTGGGTGGGTGTGGGTGTGTGTGGTGTGTGGTGGTATGTGGTGGTGTTGTCAAATGTACGCCGCTTGTGGTGCAAAATATGAAGTAATTGCTGCCGAACACGATTATGACATTTGTTTCTCGCGAACAGTGCTCAATTGAATACAAAGTTAAGTTTTAGTATTTGGGTTGATGACGTCATATTGAGCTCTAGAGAGCTATACAGAAATCCTTTACGCTGCCAAAGTATGGCACAATTATTTCGAGACAATTCTGGTGTTTTGAATACAAAACAAACCAATTACCAAACCATTTGAAACACGCAAATATCTCCAAGTCTAACCTTAAAAAAGTTGACTATCATCACCATTTAGTAAAGAGAGGTGACGTCATCGGCTTTAGACCCCTATTAAAATAAACGTGGGGTCTATTCGTTACAATTGTCAAGACCAAGCTCGAATTTCTTTTTGATTAGACCGACCTATGTGGTTGTTTTAACTGTTACCCTACTTAATTTCGATGCAAATCCAACAACATGGTTATCTCAACTCAAAACTAATGTTAAGGTGGGAGTGTCCCTTTAAAGCATCACATTTTTTTCAAGCTTTTATACTAACCTAACCTAGCTTAACCTTTGGAGCCAGGTTTGATATTTTTTAAAGAAGTCCATCGGCCGAAATCCTCAATATTGTGTGACGTTTTGGTGATTTTAAGTCATTTACGGTGATGAGGTTAGTTATTTCGGTGACGGGATTAATTGTGTGCGCCGTTTTGAGTTCAACGAATTCGCAATTTCAAATATTTCAGTCGCCATTACAGACATTACATTATGTGATGCTGAGTGATGACTGATTACTTGAGTTCAAACTAATTTAGGATATTTGATAAAAGATAGATATGAAGAAGTCCTTGACCTGTTCCACTCGCCACTCACCTGTTGAGTCTGTTGTTGATTATTATGAGTCCATTCATTGTATCATATATTTTGTGATAATTTGGTCTTGGGCATGGGTGGAGAATCGTTTCAAAAGTTGGTGTGGTCGGCGGCTGGAGGCTAGCAGTCCACTGGTGTAATTTGATGATAACCATAGTGCTATTTATTTCCGCTGTAATGGCCTCAATTTCATGTAACGTAACCAGTTCGATTTTGCTTAGCCATGATCTGGGTCTTACTTAATTTCGGTGTTCACCAAATCCGGATGCACATCGAAAACCAAATAAATAAAGGTCCAACTTCAAGGTCAAAATCAAGTTCCAAAGACAATTGAAAAAGTGCCAGAAGTTACCGCTCGATTTTTTTTTAGAACCAAAATATAGATCAGGGCAAGGTCAAGCCGCACAGCGAAGACAAAATTTATCCAGGTCCAACTTCAAGGTCAAAATCAAGTTCAAAAGACGGGCAACTGAAAAGGTGCCAGAAGTTACAGCTCTATTTTTTTGGAAACCAAAATGTAGCTCAGGGCAAGGTCAAGCCGCACATCGAAAACCAAATTAATCAAGGTTCAAATTCTGAAAGTTCCAAATCGAGCGGTAACTTCGGGGACTTTTTCAGTTCCCCGTCTTTTAAACTTGATGTTGACCTTAAAGTTGGACCTCGATGAATTTGCTTTTGATTTGCGGCTAGAACTTGCTGAGCTATATTTTGGGTTTAAAAAATAAAAATCGATCGGTAACTTCTGAAAATTCCTAATCCAGCGGTAACTTTTGCACTTTTTCGGTCCCCGTCCTTGGAACTTGATTTTGACCTTGAAGTTGGACCTTGATGAATTTGGTTTTCGATGTACGTGTCAACTTGCCCTGAGCTGCCTTTTGTTTTTTATACAAATCAAAATCGAG
>JAXIVJ010019913.1:0-16651 GCA_036785665.1 Chirona hameri | reverse complement strand
CAGATGTGGCGGGAATGATACACGCACGGATGTGGCGGGAATGATACACGCATAGATGTGGCGGGAATGATACACGCACAGATGTGGCGGGAATGATACACCCACAGATATGGCGGAATGATACACCCACAGATGTGGCGGGAATGATACACCCACAGATGTGGGCGGGAATGATACACCCACAGATGTGGCGGGAATGATACACGCACATATGTGGCGGGAATGATACACCCACAGATGTGGCGGGAATGATACACCCACAGATGTGACGGGAATGATACACACCACAGATGTGGCGGGAATGATACACAGCCACGGATGTGGCGGGAATGATACACGCACGGATGTGGCGGGAAATGAATACACGCACGGATGTGGCGGGGATACACGCACGGATGTGGCGGGAATTATACACACACAGATGTGGCGGGAATGATACACGCACAGATGTGGCGGGAATGATACACGCACAGCAAATGCCTACTCTTGTAGGTGTAAAGAAGTACTCCGTTGTCATCGTTCTAAACGAGACACCTTTTTCAGCTTTCACAGACACACTGATGACGATAATGACAGCTCAGGAGACTTTCGTGGGGATGATGTGAATTATGAATTGATGACATGTGATCGTCCAAGGGTGACAATCAACACAGAAAAACGGATCATCTTGACAAGAAAGATGCTGAGTACCTTCGAAAACTACGCCTCTAGGTAAGTGCAGTGAGACAGTCTGGTGCACAGTTTTTGGAGCCCATCTTTCTTGCTTGAATTACATTTTGTTCATACTGCACACCTCATTTAATGTACACCTATATAATGCATTTCCCTGCAATGCCCCACAAAACTCAGTCTGTGCTTCGCTCAGTTTGTTTTGTACGGTATACATTTTATGTCGCCTAAAGTTAAAGGGAATAGTTTACCTTTGGCATGGTGTTTTTGAACTGAGATATGAGAATCGTAGAGCAGGTCGAAAAATGCATTGCTACACCATTTCCTCGCTACACTAATTTCCTCGCTACGCTAATTTCCTCGCTATGCTAATTTCCTCGCTACGCTATTTCCTCGCTATGCTAATTTCCTCGCTACGCTATTTTGCTCGCTACGCTAATTTGCTCGCTACGCTAATTTGCTCGCTATGCTAAGTAATTTCGACACAGAACGTAAATTAAAATTCGGTTTGTGACCTACGAAACTTCGTCGGGATTGTGACGTCATACTCGCTGACGATAGATTTGCGTCATACGCAGATTCCGCCGCAAAACTAGCCGTAACCAGGGTAAATTGAGCCATACCCATTACACTGTTCGCGTGTATTTTATATAACCGTGAAATTGCGATGGGTTACGAGAAACCAGCGATTTTTGTGAAGTAGAGATATTTAATCGAAAGATTCAGAAATTCAATTAACGCGTCCTATTTTGCGTACTATATGTCACTAGTCCCAGGGGCATAGCAAGGGGGGGGGGGGGCTATAGGGGCTAAAGCCCCCCCGTCGCGGCTCAGAGGGGCCCATCTCGGGTCTGAAAGGGGCCCATCGTGGACTCAGAAAAGGCCCATTCCGGGCCTGATAAAACTAAATTTAGCCTCAGAAAGCGAGCATCTCTGGTCCAGAAAGGGCCCATCTCAGCTCTAAGGCCCGGGAAGGGCCCATCTTAAGTCCGGAGAGGGCCCATCTTGAGCTAAGAAAGGGCCCATCTCATGCCTGGAAAAGGCCCATCTTAGGCTCTGAATGGGCCCATCTTAGGCTCAGAATGGGCCCATCTCAGATTTTGAAAGGGCCCATCGTGAACTCGGAAAAGGCACATCTTAGGTTTGGAAAGTGCCCATCTTAGGCTCAGAAAGGGCCCATCTCAGGTCTGGAAAGAGCCCATTTTAGGCTCTGAATGGGCTCCTCTTAGGATCAAAATGGGCCCATCTTAGGCTCTGAATTGGCCCATCTCAGGTTTTGAAAGGGCCCATCGTGAATTGAGATAGGGCCCGTCTCAGGTCTGAAAAGGGCCCATTTTAAGTTTTGAAAGTGAGGAGCCTGCATCTCAGGTCCGGAAAAGGCCCATCTCTGCTCTCAGGCCCGGGAAGGGCCCATCTCAGATCCGGTGAGGGCCCATCTTAGGCTCAGAAAGGGCCCATCTCAGGTCTGGAAAGGGCTCATCTTAGGCTCTGCATGGCCCAGCTTAGGCTCAGAATGGGCCCATCTCAGATTTTGAAAGGGCCCATCGGGCCCATCGTGAACTCGGAAAAGGCCATCTCAGGTCTGGATTTAAAAAATGGGGAAAATACCCGCAAAATCAAATTTGTCAAAGCTATTAAAAAAGCCGGAATACATGTCAGAGAACCACATCTGGGAAACTACCATACCAAATTTCAGAATCATATCACCATTGTTGACTGACTTATGCATCTAAAGTATGGGTAATTCATGACGTCATATTTAACAATTGCATTGTTTGGCTTTTATTGACCAGATACAGACAAATCAATGGCACCACTGTATTTCTGAGACAAAACTGGTCTAGAAACATGCCTTTTTGTATTTAAATTGATCAATTTCAAATTTTGACCTTCAGTGACCTGAACTTGACTTGAACTTGACATTAACTTCACGTAAATGAAGTTGGATGGTAAAATGACTATCACTGTCGAATTATAGGTGGAAAATAAATCATAAAACATGTGTTTTATGACTTTGTAGATATTTTAAGCATAGTGACTTTTTGTGACCTGACCTTGACCTTGGCCAACAATCTCGCTTTAGTTCATGCGGGATGTGTATCATACCTTTGGCAGCACTTTGGGTGATCATGGTCGTAATCGAAGGCTTTGGATGGAAAGTATGGCCAATAAACTCAAATACGTCGATTTTGACCTTCGACCTGACCGTGACCTGACATTTGACCTCACTTTGACATTTTTGAGTATGCTTTAGATTCGTCTCATTGAGAAATTTATATTCCCGTATTGCGGGTCTCGCTGCGATCATTGGTTAGGAAGACAACCAGGGGAGGGGGGCGTTTAACACCCACTCCCTCCCCAGTCAATGGCGTTCTGCTGAGACCCGTGTCAATGCCGGGTTAACCCTTTGGCGTTGCATGACAAGAATATACTTCCAAAAATAAACTTTCCCCCCCTAACTATGAAGAGCTTCCGTCGCCCCTGATGTTGTCACCCCCTCTGCCCCTTCCCTTGCTAGACCCCACGGCATCACTAGCGGATCCAGGGGGGGGGGGGGGCAAAGCGGCAATGCGTCGCCACTGCCCACAGACCAAATACAATTGCTAGGGACAAATCCAAGTACACATGTACTTTAACATGGGACCATATAAGAGATGGATGCAAATTACAAATTTTGAATTACAATATAACAAAAAAAACAGTAAAAATAAATACAAATTAAATACAATTCCATTTTCTTATTAAAATTACAAACAAATTCATGTTTTTTTTTTGGGGGGGGGGGGGGCATCAGCCAATGCTAAGGGGCCCACTTCGGTTAGCCTCCCCCGTCGCAAAATCCTGGCTGCGCCCCTGACTAGTCCGCATTATTGTGTCTAATATCTTTTATATCTGAGCTGCCATATGCATGACGTCATACAATGTCATTAATGTTTTTTAGGCCATGAAGGAGAAAAAAGAAACATGCTCATCTTTGGACGGATATCCATCTATCGTCTAAACAAATGTCATATTCGTTTTTTTACAGCTCAAAATACCCCGTGGAGACTGATTTCAAGACAACTTTCAAGGTGACCTATTCCTTTGAAAAAACGAATAAGTTGGTAAAACAAGGAACGCTCGACATGCTCCTGATACCTAGTGTCCGGTGTTGTCAGGAAGTCAGTTCATTACTCACGAAATGTATACAGTATTCATCATGTTACATATACATATACATTGGTACATATACATCAGCGCCAGACACGCCACTAGCTACACTCGAGCATCATTGGCCGAGTAGAAGAGGATGTAGCCGGCCGAGCTCTGCACGGCGCTGCTGTTTAGCGAGTACACCTCTTGGTCGTCGAACTTGTGCCAGCGCCCCGAGTTGACGCCGCTACAGAATGTAGTGTAATGGCTGCTCTCTGTCGAGCCGAAGTGGTTCACCACGCCGTAGAGGTGGTACTTGTGGCAGTAATGCGCCTCCTTGCTGATGACGTAAGGTGACATGTCGAGGTTTTCCAGCGGGAATTGTGCGTTGGACTGGTTTTTCCTCCAGAGGCCATCACTGTAAAACCTCTGAATGTGGATGATGAGCATTGGTGGCAGGTGCCAGATGTCCAGCCGCTTGGTGGCCTCCGTGCTGCTTTTGCACTTTGGACACGTCCAGCCGCTGATGGTGTCTCCGGGCAGGTACAGCTCGATGCACTCCTGCAGCGAACAGCAGCTCGACCTAGCAGGCATAGGCACCGAGAGGTGTGAAAACGTCTCGAACTTGGTCGAATGGTTGCCACAGTGCGAGCATCGCAACGTCGACTTGTACTGGCCCCAGAAAAGGTTCAGGATGAACGAGCGGTTGCTGCCCTTGAAGTCTTCCCATGCGACCTTGGCAGCGCGCGCGTCCGGCACACCGTCGTTCTCCTGCTCCTTGAGCGGCTGTTTGCAGTGCGCCTCATTCAAGTCCTCGTGCAGGGAATCTAGCAGGAACATGAGGAACTCATGGGCATCCTGCTGTGTCGAGCCGCAGAAGCGCGCGTGGTGTCTGCCCATCACGTCCTTTAGGTCGTGCAGCGCCACTGACTTGTTTTGGCCACTCCAGAGGACTTTGATAGCCGTGGCCATCTCTAGCGCCACCATACCGCGCGAGGGCTCGCTATCGTAGTTGACGAAATCCTGGTACCTGTCGTTGGTAAAGAAATCATTTAGACCGGGCGTATGGTTGATGCACTGGACCACGGCGTTCATGTAGCAGGTGTTGCCCAGGTTCTTTAGACCGGTCAGCACCGGTGCTGGGGTTGGTGGCTTGTCGCTGCTCCGAGACTTCCACGTTCCCTTTGAGCCACAACCGGCATCTGGCTTTGCCTTTTTAGCTTTGGGCGAATCAGCGGGATTGTCCAGGAGAATCGAAGCAGCGTTGCCCCTCACCACCGCGATAGAGAATCGCTGTAAGAGCCACTCCAGGTCTCGGGGATCACCGCTTACTGCCGACATTCGGGCGCCCAGTTCTCGTATGAAAGATCTGGTGGTAGGACCGCATGCGCCACCCGTTTTAAAGGCGATTGACTCGAACCTGAAACGCTGAGCGATCTGAGCATACTTTAGACGCTTCTCGTTCTCTGCTTTCTTGGCTGCCGCTCCAGCTTTCAGCATAGCGTCACCGAGTCTGGAGTCTGCGAAGGTGTTCACACAGGTCGCATCCCACACTAGGCAGCGGCCATGCGAGAATGGATAGAACGTCATACCGTCTGGCCGCTTTCCATCGCCTCGGTCGACACCGTACGGCTCAAGCTGAGCTGGTACCCCTGTGGAAAGTAGAGCACGTCTCACTATGTCGTTAAGTGCTGTGTGGCGTGGCAATCTTCCAGCACTAAAGTGACAAGTGAGGGCATGATGTCCCTTGACGTCTGCGGGGGAGCCGCACCTGCAGGTGTGGACGCCGCTGCAGACATCGGCGCCGACACGTAGGACAACAGCGATTCTGACGGTTTCATTGTCCAGATGGGTGCCCAGACTTGCAGACGGGAGAGCCTTGAGCCAGACCCCGCTCTCAGGCGTGGCGGCACCGAGGATACGAGCGTGGTCAAACTGATTCGCTTTGAGGAGGAGGAGGCAGTCCCTCTGATGCTCGGCGATGGGAGAGTCCCACGATTTCTGTCGTTCGCGTGCGCCGTCTTCAGGAGCTGCCATGTCCCCGGCTTTCTCGTACCACTCATTTTATACCCGCTTATTCATTACTTGCATGTGACTTTCTATCTCTTCAAGGCATAAGGTTCTGCCGGTGGAACTCCTGATAAAGAAGTCAAAGACTGTCCAGGCGGGGGCCAAGGCGCGAAGGAAGACGATGGATGACCTGGTGAGCGTGCAGTTCGGCATGGCAATGGTCAACCTCAGCTATCTGCTGTATCCAGGAGGTGAGCCATCACATACATACATACATACATACATACATACATACATACATACATACATACATACATACATACATACATACATACATACATACATACATACATACATACATACATACATACATACATACATACATACATACATACATACATACATACATACATACATACATACATACATACATACATACATACATACATACATACATACATACATACATACATACATACATACATACATACATACATACATACATACATACATACATACATACATACATACATACATACATACATACATACATACATACATACATACATACATACATACATACATACATACATACATACATACATACATACATACATACATACACATACATACATACATACATACATACATACATACATACATACATGCATGCATACATACATACATACATACATACATACATACATACATACATGCATACATACATACATACATACATACATACATACATACATACATACATACATACATACATACATACATACATACATACATACACACATAAATACATACATACATACATACATACATACATACATACATACATACATACATACATACATACATACATACATACATACATACATACATACATACATACATACATACATACATACATACATGCATACATACATACATACATACATACATACATACATACATACATACATACATACATACATACATGCATGCATGCATGCATACATACATACATACATACATACATACATACATACATACATACATACATACCTACATACATACATACATACATACATACATACATACATACATACATACGTACGTACGTACGTACGTACGTACGTACATACATACATACATACATACATACATACATACATACATACATACATACATACATACATACATACATACATACATACATACATACATACATACATACATACATACATACATACATACATACATACATACATACATACATACATACATACATACATACATACATACATACATACATACATACATACATACATACATACATACATACATACATACATACATACATACATACATACATACATACATACATACATACATACATACATACATACATACATACATACATAGGTACAGTCGGTCTCATAATGATCTTCCCTTGCCGCCACGTGGCGCTACGGTCGCGATAGGCGTAAACAAGGTGGTTTCCCCACCGTAGGTTGGTACCCATCGTGGCTGTCTGGCCGGCACTGACCTCTGTATGTCTGTGTGCAGTGATGCATTGCGGCTGTCACGCACCTGGCAGGTGCGTGACCTGGGGTTGGGGAGGGAGGGAGAGAGTGCGGGGCGTTGTCGGAATAGAATGCGTCGCCACCCGGGTGGTGGTCAGGGCCGTCTGTCTCGAGGATCAAGAGGTCGCCTGTCCTGAGCTGGCAGAGATTCAATATTGGAGACTGAATAACAGTGTTCACCGCATGAACCCAAATAGCTCAGTCGGAATAGCTGTCTACTCCTAGCGTATTCGTAGATTGGTCGTGGGTTCGAACCGCGCTGGCACCAGGCGTTTTTACGTGTATTTCTTTCTTAATCATGCCACGTGCCATGTGGAATGCAGAACCCCGAAATCACTAATGCAAACGTCCACCTGATGATTCTACACTAAAAAGCAGACAAATGCAGTGGGCTTCGCACTGATATGTTCGCATCTCGTCGCTCTGTCCTTCACGCTCCACAAACACCCGGGCGGGTTTATATCCATTAAGTCAGCGACGATATCTGCGACGACAGTATTTTAAACCATAGGTCTGTGAAGCATCGCCAGGTGTGTAGCTGATAGAGCATCTGACTGGCTACGTGTTTAAATATGACATTGACCTTGATATCAGGTCATTGACATCAGGACATTGACCTTGATATCGACACTTTATTTTTTGGCGCAATGCAAATTTCGCAATCGTCGCAAGCGACACGACGGATAGCCATTTCCGAGGCGACATCTGTGACGACGGTATCGGTCAACTTGATATACAAATATTCGTCTTAAAGTATAGCCCTTGCAGTGTTCTATCAATTGGACCCTTAGCGATGCTTCACAGACCAATGGTGTTCTTAAAATTGGTCATCACAGACATCGTCGCTAGCTTGACATTATAGGTATGCGTATATTTCCAACCACGGTCCGCCACGCAGCCTCGCCACACATGCGCATTGTTATTCCCCAATCGGCCTGCGGGGGTCAGACCAGGACGGAGCGGTGCAGATTCCGCCAAGTATCGGCCGGCACCGAGCGAGCTGTCAAACCGGTCCGGCCCCGTCTCGGTGCGGCATTTAGCCAGCTATCTTTTTGCCTACCGTGGGAGACCCAGAGCTAGGGAAGAGCATTATGAGACCAACTGTACAGTCGGTCTCATAATGATCTTCCCTTGCCACCACGTGGCGCTACGGTCGCGATAGGCACTAAAAAGGTGGTTTCCCCACCGTAGGTTGGTACCCATTGTGGCTGTCTGGCAGGTGCGTGACCTGGGGAGGGGGAGGGAGGGAGGGAGTGCGGGGCGTTGTCGGAACGAAATGCGCCGCGACCTGGGTGGTGGTCAGGGTCGTCTGTATCGAAGGTCAAGAGGTGGCCTGTCCTCAGCTGGCAGAGATCCAATATTGGAGACTGAATAACGGTGTTCATCGCATCAGCCCAAATAGCTCAGTCAGTATAGCTGTCTACTCCTAGCGTGTTCGTAGATTGGTCGTTGGTTCGAACCGCGCTGGCACCAGGCGCTTCTACGTGAATTATGAGACCGACTGTACATACTGCGCCATCAGCGCCGCTGACCAACAACTGGTCAGTAGTCATGCCGACATACCGGCATACAGCTTAACGGCATACAGCTGGATAAAGAGTTGAATTTAAGTCCAGCGCTATGCAAATGTGTTGAAGCTTGAGATTTGAAGCTGCGTGCGCGACGAGATCTCAAGTGCACGTAGCTCACGGGTGGCACGCTCTCACCTTCACCCTGACTCGGGTACACGTGCTGGACCGGACGTGGTGTCTAACCTCTGTGTCTGTATGTCTGTGTGCAGTGAGCCGGCTGCGGGGGGCGTACCGAGTACAGACTCTGGATCAGGCCCGGTACTGACCTCTGTGTCTGTATGTCTGTGTGCAGTGAGCCGGCTGCGGGGCGCGTACCGAGTACAGACTCTGGATCAGGCCTGGCACTGACCTCTGTGTCTGTATGTCTGTGTGCAGTGAGCCGGCTGCGGGGCGCGTACCGAGTACAGACTCTGGATCAGGCCTGGTACTGACCTCTGTGTCTGTATGTCTGTGTGCAGTGATCCGGCTGCGGGGCGCGTACCGAGTACAGACTCTGGATCAGGCCCGGTACTGACCTCTGTGTCTGTATGTCTGTGTGCAGTGAGCCGGCTGCGGGGCGCGTACCGAGTACAGACTCTGGAGCAGGCCCGGTACTGACCTCTGTGTCTGTATGTCTGTGTGCAGTGAGCCGGCTGCGGGGCGCGTACCGAGTACAGACTCTGGATCAGGCCCGGTACTGACCTCTGTGTCTGTATGTCTGTGTGCAGTGAGCCGGCTGAGGGGCGCGTACCGAGTACAGACTCTGGATCAGGCCCGGTATGACGAGGTGACGGGAGGCCGACGCAGTCTCTTTGTCCAAATGTCAGCCGGCGCCGGCACCGACGAGGCCGGCTCCACTGTCAACGGCAAGCGCAGCGAGCTCGACAAGACCGAGCGCCGCGAGCCCAGGGACGACAAGGTCAAGAAGGCCAAGGACGAAGGCAGGGACAGCGAGAAGGGAAGGGACAAGGTGACTAGCCGGCGCGGCGGCGGCGTGTCTTTCCTATGTGGTGACTAAGGTGACTAGCCGGCGCGGCGGTGTGTCTTTCCTATGTGGTGACTAAGGTGACTAGCCGGCGCGGCGGCGGTGTGTCTTTCCTATGTGGTGACTAAGGCGACTAGCCGGCGCGGCGGCGGTGTGTCTTTCCTATGTGGTGACTAAGGTGACTAGCCGGCGCGGCGGCGGTGTGTCTTTCCTATGTGGTGACTAAGGTGACTAGCCGGCGCGGCGGTGGTGTGTCTTTCCTATGTGGTGACTAAGGTGACTAGCCGGCGCGGCGGCGGTGTGTCTTTCCTATGTGGTGACTAAGGTGACTAGCCGGCGCGGCGGTGTGTCTTTCCTATGTGGTGACTAAGGTGACTAGCCGGCGCGGCGGCGGTGTGTCTTTCCTATGTGGTGACTAAGGTGACTAGCCGGCGCGGCGGCGGTGTGTCTTTCCTATGTGGTGACTAAGGTGACTAGCCGGCGCGGCGGCGGTGTGTCTTTCCTATGTGGTGACTAAGGTGACTAGCCGGCGCGGCGGTGTGTCTTTCCTATGTGGTGACTAAGGTGACTAGCCGGCGCGGCGGCGGTGTGTCTTTCCTATGTGGTGACTAAGGTGACTAGCCGGCGCGGCGGCGGTGTGTCTTTCCTATGTGGTGACTAAGGTGACTAGCCGGCGCGGCGGCGGCGTGTTTTTCCTTTCCTATGTGGCATTCTAGTCGCATTCAGTGCTCAAATCGGTGTGTTCTCTTAACTATTATTTCAGCAAGCAATGTCTCATACCTAGTTTTTTTGGTGCACCATGTTCATGATCAGATGAGGCCGGACACTGCCATCATTGGTGATGGCTATCATCATCATTTTTATTGGGCGGCATACATACAAATATAGTAAGGCGACAAAAACAACCCGAGACCCCAATCAGTCAATCACTCAATGGCACCGTCCTAAAATCGGTGTTGCAAAGCCCATTGCGGTAACAGTGTGTGGCGCTATGGACATTCGAGATTCGTCGACTACCGATTTTTTTTTTGTCATTGTGACAACAATTGAGATGGTTTAAAGGAAGTCTCTCGAAATCATTAACTTTCTGTCTGTCCTTTTCGTGAAGTGAAAGTTAACTGAATTGTTTCCGATGATCTGCATCATATGTTTGTCATACTGTGTCCTTCCCTGTGTGCGTGTGCATGTGCGTGTACGAGTACGTGTACGCGCTGTGTAGCGTGTGCGTATTATGTTTGTGTATGTATGTCTGTCTGTGTATGTATGTCTGTATGTCTGTCTGTCTTTGAGTGACGTGTATGTCTGTGCGCGGATAGAGGGCGTCGCTGCTGCCAGGGCCGGCTCTGCCAGCTCTGCCTTCGGGCCTGCAGCTACCAGAACTACCGCCATCACCGCAGGACGACCTGTTCACCGGTGGAGTCATGTTCCTCGTGATGGACATGCGGCTCAAAACGCCGCTGGTCAAGCGACACACACTGCAACAACTGGCACAGAGGTAGGTATCGCTGACCCCGTCTCGCCCCGTCCCGTCCCGTCCCGTCCCGTCCCGTCCCGTCCCGTCCCGTCCCGTCCCGTCCCGTCCCGTCCCGTCCCGTCCCGTCCCGTCCCGTCCCGTCCCGTCCTACCCCGCCCCGCCCCGCCCCGCATGTCCCGTCCCGTCCCGTCCCGTCCCGTCCCGTCCCGTCCCGTCCCGTCCCGTCCCGTCCCGTCCCGTCCCGTCCCGTCTCGTCTCGTCTCGTCTCGTCTCGTCTCGTCTCGTCTCGTCTCGTCTCGTCTCGTCTCGTCTCGTCTCGTCCCGTTCCGTTCCGTTCCGTTCCGTCCCGCCCCGCCCCGCCCCGCCCGCCCCGCCCCGCCCCGCCCGCCCCGCCCCGCCCCGCCCCGCCCCGCCCCGCCCCGCCCCGTCCCGCCCCGTCCCGCCCCGTCCCGCCCCGTCCCGCCCCGTCCCGACCCGACCCGTCCCACCGTCCCGCCGACCCGCCGACCCGCCGACCCGTCGACCCGTCGACCCGCCGACCCGTTGACCCGCCGACCCGTCGACCCCCCGGCCCGTCCCGGTCCGGCAGTGTGCGGTCGCTGATTCCCCAGCGGGACGACCTACCCAGAGAGGCCCGCAGCGTCGCGGACTGACTGTGTGTCTGTGCGGCAGTGTGCGGTCGCTGATTCCCCAGCGGGACGACCTACCCAGAGAGGCCCGCAGCGTCGCGGACTGACTGTGTGTCTGTGCGGCAGTGTGCGGTCGCTGATTCCCCAGCGGGACGACCTACCCAGAGAGGCCCGCAGCGTCGCGGACTGACTGTGTGTCTGTGCGGCAGTGTGCGGTCGCTGATTCCCCAGCGGGACGACCTACCCAGAGAGGCCCGCAGCGTCGCGGACTGACTGTGTGTCTGTGCGGCAGTGTGCGGTCGCTGATTCCCCAGCGGGACGACCTACCCAGAGAGGCCCGCAGCGCCGCGGAGGCAGAGAGCCGCTACCACAAGAAGATCAAGGAGCTCAGCAAGAGCCTGCTGGACGAGCTGCGCCTCAACAAGCAGAAGAACACCGCGCCCGAGGGTGGAGGTAAGTACCGACTGGGATTTTACACGGCTCCTGAGTCGGTACCTACTCGAGGGTAGAGTTATAGGTACCGACTGGGATTTTACACGGCTCCTGAGCCGGTACCTACCCGAGGGTAGAGTTATAGGTACCGACTGGGATTTTACACGGCTCCTGAGCCGGTACCTACTCGAGGGTAGAGTTATAGGTACCGACTGGGATTTTACACGGCTCCTGAGCCGGTACCTACTCGAGGGTAGAGTTATGGGTACCGACTGGGATTTTACACGGCTCCTGAGCCTGTACCTACTCGAGGGTAGAGTTATAGGTACCGACTGGGATTTTACACGGCTCCTGAGCCGGTACCTACTCGAGGGTAGAGTTATAGGTACCGACTGGGATAGTACTCTGCACAGAAGCATTTTCCTGGAATAGCGAGAAAAAGGTGAAGTTTATGTGGCGACTTTATTTTTATACACTCGTGGTATACTAATCAAATCAGAGAAATCAACCTGATAGAAGGTTCAGGCGATGATAAAATACTTATTCTGGTTCTGGCAGGATATCACAAAACAGTTTCAATGCTGAGTACCTATTTTTTTCTGCGAATCAACTTGTAATTTGCACTGACTGTATTACGTCTTTATTTTTAACTTTCCGTTTGAGGATAAGAAGTCGCCGGACTTTTTCCTTGTTTGTCGTAACAGCCAACATTATTTACGTCTGACTGGAATATGATACATTATCAGTACCATTCAGGACAATTCATAATAGCGTCAAATGTAAAAATGTCAGTCAACAAATGTTTTTGCAACAGATTTAGCAATAAAATAAATTGATTAAATCCTTTATTCTAGATGCTTTGAACGCGGAAGAAATATGGCAGCGTTTTGCCTTTGATATGAACACATCTGGGAAGTATTTCGTCATCAAAGAGGCACTGAAGCCAGCAATATTAGAAGTTGTTCGAGAGAAGTATCTCAAGTACACCAGTTTCATCACTCAGGAAGAGGTCCAAGTGAGTAACACACATCTCCGGATGGAAAAGTTAATTCCCAGTTACACACTTATCTCTCCCACATGCCGTATCCTCTTGCAGCCTTGCACCTGTTTCTTCTATAACCGTATGAGTTCGTGTCTCAGATCTTCAAATGTTCTTTTACTCTTAGTAGTTCCATCGGTTGTATACCTGTCACAGTATATCTATTCCAGCTTCTCTTGCCGACTGCACACTTGGTTCTGCTGTGTTCTTGAGGCTTCAGCCCTAAACAGAAGCCCCCCCCCTCACACACACACAGAACTTCCTGTCCCAGCTGTACGTGTACCTGGTGACGGAGGTGCACGCGGCGCTGAACCAATCTCCTCATCCTTACAGGACTTCATGTCCCAGCTGTACGTGTACCTGGTGACAGAGATGCACGCGGCGCTGAACCAATCTCCTCCTCTTCACAGGACTTCCTGTCCCATCTGTACGTGTACCTGGTGACGGAGATGCACGCGGCGCTGAACCAATCTCCTCCTCCTCACAGGACTTCCTGTCCCATCTGTACGTGTACCTGGTGACGTAGGTGCACGCGGCGCTGAACGAATCTCCTCCTCCTCACAGGACTTCCTGTCCCATCTGTACGTGTACCTGGTGACGGAGATGCACGCGGCGCTGAACCAATCTCCTCCTCACAGGACTTCCTGTCCCAGCTGTACGTGTACCTGGTGACGGAGATGCACGCGGCGCTGAACCAATCTCCTCCTCACAGGACTTCCTGTCCCAGCTGTACGTGTACCTGGTGACGGAGATGCACGCGGCGCTGAACCAATCTCCTCCTCCTCACAGGACTTCCTGTCCCAGCTGTACGTGTACCTGGTGACGTAGGTGCACGCGGCGCTGAACCAATCTCCTCCTCCTCACAGGACTTCCTGTCCCAGCTGTACGTGTACCTGGTGACGTAGGTGCACGCGGCGCTGAACCAATCTCCTCCTCACAGGACTTCCTGTCACAGCTGTACGTGTACCTAGTGACGGAGGTGCACGCGGCGCTGAACCAATCTCCTCCTCACAGGACTTCCTGTCCCAGCTGTACGTGTACCTGGTGACGGAGATGCACGCGGCGCTGAACCAATCTCCTCCTCACAGGACTTCCTGTCCCAGCTGTACGTGTACCTGGTGACGGAGATGCACGCGGCGCTGAACCAATCTCCTCCTCACAGGACTTCCTGTCCCAGCTGTACGTGTACCTGGTGACGGAGATGCACGCGGCGCTGAACCAATCTCCTCCTCCTCACAGGACTTCCTGTCCCAGCTGTACGTGTACCTGGTGACGGAGATGCACGCGGCGCTGAACCAATCTCCTCCTCACAGGACTTCCTGTCCCATCTGTACGTGTACCTGGTGACGGAGATGCACGCGGCGCTGAACCAATCTCCTCCTCCTCACAGGACTTCATGTCCCAGCTGTACGTGTACCTGGTGACGTAGGTGCATGCGGCGCTGCACCAATCTCCTCCTCCTCACAGGACTTCCTGTCCCAGCTGTACGTGTACCTGGTGACGGAGATGCACGCGGCGCTGAACCAATCTCCTCCTCACAGGACTTCCTGTCCCATCTGTACGTGTACCTGGTGACGGAGATGCACGCGGCGCTGAAGCAATCTCCTCCTCACAGGACTTCCTGTCCCAGCTGTACGTGTACCTGGTGACGGAGATGCACGCGGCGCTGAACCAATCTCCTGCTCACAGGACTTCCTGTCCCAGCTGTACGTGTACCTGGTGACGGAGATGCACGCGGCGCTGAACCAATCTCCTCCTCACAGGACTTCCTGTCCCAGCTGTACGTGTACCTGGTGACGGAGATGCACGCGGCGCTGAACCAATCTCCTCCTCACAGGACTTCCTGTCCCAGCTGTACGTGTACCTGGTGACGGAGATGCACGCGGCGCTGAACCAATCTCCTCCTCCTCACAGGACTTCCTGTCCCAGCTGTACGTGTACCTGGTGACAGAGATGCACGCGGCGCTGAACCAGTTTATAGACGCCGAGGAGGAGCCGCTGGTGGCACCCTCTGTGGTCGACTGCGCCGCGCTGCGCACCTTCGCCGAGGTAGCCCAGCAGCTGGGCAAGCTCAAGAAGGCGCAGCAGTTCTATCTGGAGGTGAGAGCTGGTGTCCGACTTTCGAGGTCGGGGTTGATGCACCTGTTCAGTCTAGTTCGAACAGTGACGGAACGGACTGTCTAGGGTCGCCCAACTTTGACCCAACCTCACCTAGTGAGGTGCTTGCAAAATATAAGTTGTGTCTCTTGCAGACTTAGTTGCTCTCTCAGTAGTAGTAAAGCACTATGTGAAATTCATAGAGTAAACGTCTCGTCAGTCGGACTTTTCGTTTCTCGCCCAGGTCTCAATGTCATTACGGGGCTAGCAACAGTGGAAACAACTTGGTTTCAGTATCACTTACATTTTACAAATCTAAAGAGCTTCTACTGTGATGTGTCTACTATCTGTCAATACTCTAGGTCAGTGATTCTCGAATAGGGGTAATCACCCCATTTGGGGTACTGGAGCCTTCAGGCGGGGTAACGGCATTGGGCGGCTTAGTGAGATATTACAGAAGATTCGTTCGATGATGACTGACACTTTGCACACATGGGTAGATGTCTCAACTTCTGTTTCACTATCTCCACATTATCGTTAAGGACATCAAAACCAATTAATGCAAATTTATGCTCAGCTTTATGTTACGATTTACGTTTGTTTTACGCTGGGAACCATTGTTTTAGACATGGACAACACGACACATGTCTACTTATATTCCTGTCCCTAGATGGCACTAGTAGCAAATACCTGAAGATATGCTGTACCACATAGCTTGAAGCCGAGAGCTGCGGCCTGCGCATTGCGCAATGCCATTTGAAGAGGGTGACGAGCCATTCTGGTCATCAAAAATGGTTAACCATACTCTGGTTTGATGGACAAAATTTGTCCAAACTTCCTACAATCGTGGAACATCGCAATTCTAAGGAAAATATAATCGAAATATGTCACAATCTAGAAAATTGTAAGGGCTTCTAACTCTTCTTGGACTTCTATCTTGGATTTAGATAAATTGCTTTGTGACCCAAACATAAAAAGCTGTTTTTAGACAATGTCTTAGAATAGGTATTTGTGATTTACAAAGTATTTCGAAAACCGCAATCAATATATATATATATAT
>JAXIVJ010019912.1:15000-16654 GCA_036785665.1 Chirona hameri | reverse complement strand
TCTCTCTCTCTCTCTCTCTCTCTCTCTCTCTCTCGCTGGCTGGCTGGCTGGCTGGCTGGCTGGCTGGCTGGAGGCTGGCTGCTGGCTGGCTGACTGCGCACATCCGCGGGGTATTTGCCGAGTAGGAGATTTTATCGCATCACGGTGGTAAGTGCTGGCCAGCGGTCACTGTATCAGCCATGACTGATGAGCGTACACTGTACACTGTATACACTCTGTCACATCCAGACTTGTCAATGATTCAATGTGAATCGACTACTTTTGATTGAATCATTCTTATTTCAAATGAATGACTCATGAATCGATTCACCTCATGCGCAAACCTGTTGTGAGTCACTGATTGAATCAATGATACAGAGAAAAATAGGCTGATTGAATCATTCATTGCTCAAAGAATCATTCTTTTTTGGTCGAACAGCATAAACTGTCCACAAAATATGCCAGCGGCCCAGCATTCATCTGTGCTCTGTGGACAAACCAGGCACTTAATGGCCAATTATATGAGCTCTGTGTCCTGAGCTGTAGCCTGTAATTCATCTATGCGTAAAGAAAGCGAGACTTTGTGTCCAACTCCAGTGGGCACAAAAGCCACTGTTCAATCAGCCTAACTAGGTGAATACCTTGGAACTGGTAGGGTTAGGGGTAGGTACCTAAATACTTAGAGAAGGTAACTAACTCATACTTTGGTTCATAAACCACACCAGTACTCGCACACCTTTTTCACACGAAAAATTTATCAAAAGGTACCCACCTTTTCCTAATTTCTAGGCTATACCATATAAAAACTAAATCATAAACAAACATTTGCATGACCTCCGCATGTCCCAAATATCACTGTCGCATCGGCGCCGCTTTATTCCACATCATGCTTTATAAACAATAATACCTAATGCATAATCAAATAAATGTTCTATTCGCTTAAAAAAGTGAAACGTAAAGTCATTAATGCTTTTGGAACTTGGAATTTGCAATTATAATAAGTATCATTTTTAATCAAAATAAACAACACGCGTGTCCAATTGGCTCACATTCACATTCACATTCGGAAATACTTCCGCGGGCTATTTGGATTGGCTTCAAAATTGGTACACAGATAGATCACGACCTAGTGATCATTCTGGTAAAATATTAGAGTCGCACATTTAAAATCAAAGGAGTTAGAGCAGGCCATATGTTTAAGGTCAAACAGCAGACTATTCTGATGTGCATGAGACTTGGCACACAGGTAGAGCATGACCTCCCTATCACGCTCATAAAATCTTAGAGTCGCACATTCAAAATCAAAAGAGTTAGACAAAGGAGTCCGACACTTCCCTTTAATGTTGAGTGATTGAATCAAGATTGATCATTCATTATGGTAATGTTGAGTGATTGAATCATGATTGAATCATTCATTATGGTAATGTTGAGTGATTGAATCATGATTGAATCATTCAATTCATTATGGTAATGTTGAGTGATTGAATCATGATTGAATCATTCATTATGGTCCGTGAATCACTGTGAATCAACTCATGACAAATATGAATCATTGACAAGTCTGGACTCACATCGCGCCCCTGACGGCCTACCCGGGCTGCTGACTCTGATGCGTGCAGGGCCCGACCGGGATCAGGCCACGAGCCCGACTTTTAGTCGATTGTTTATACCAAAC
>JAXIVJ010019912.1:0-10000 GCA_036785665.1 Chirona hameri | reverse complement strand
TCAGTCAGTCAGTCGGTCAGCCGGGACCACTGATCAGTCAGTCAGTCGGTCAGCCGGGACCACTGATCAGTCAGTCAGTCGGTCAGCCGGGACCACTGATCAGTCAGTCGGTCAGTCAGCCGGGATGTCAACAGCAATCAGCATGGCCATTGGCCATCAATCCACCAAAGACAAACGTATTTTGGGACTGACAGATGGCCTTGCACCGCATGAATGCCGGCAATTAACGTTACTAGCAGGACGGTGTATGCCGGACCCCGAGATATGACAATATTCAGCCCACTTGTCCCGTGTATGCGCAGAGCTTATACGCAGAATACATCGCGTCGGCCAGCTGTCAGCTACATCGCGTCGGCCAGCTGTCAGCTGTCAGCTACATCGCGTCGGCCAGCTGTCCAGCTGTCAGCTACATCGCGTCGGCCAGCTGTCCAGCTGTCAGCTACATCGCGTCGGCCAGCTGTCAGCTACATCGCGTCGGCCAGCTGTCAGCTACATCGCGTCGGCCAGCTGTCAGCTACATCGCGTCGGCCAGCTGTCAGCTACACTCACACAATACCAGCTGATTGTTTTCGTTGATCGGTGGATGGTTCCCTCCAGTGAGTTGGTACTGCCCTGCGTGGGAAGCTCGCCAAGGTGGGAAATATTACCCCGAAGTGTAATATTGTCCATCATACCATCACAATTATTACATTAGTTTTATTACCCATCACAACGTTTAGCGACACAGCAGAAGACAGCGTCATTTCAGTGACACAAAATGGCGTCGCTTTGATTGCCCGAATGGTAATAATGTGCGCAAAAATTCAATGCTTTTATGTTTCAACCTTTGTAACTTGCAAAAAGGAAGACAAATAAGTCGCCAAAATCACGACAGTCTCGCATGAGCTAAATTGTGATTGTTCATAAAGATCACTGGTCGCCCGTCGGAGCTGAACTCAGGAAGATCACTGGTCGCCGGTCGGAGCTGAGCCCAGGACCACGCTGGGGTAAGAGACAAAGAGGTGTATCTGATCATGTTCAGTTTATTTCTAACGAGATTCGGACTGTGGCAGCTATATATTTTTTCCGTGAGCAGTGATGCACTCTCCTCCCCTGCCTACCCGGAACATTGTGTGCGCCGTTACTTACGGATGCTATGCATCAAACGATACGGAATAATTCAGGCTCGATATGATGCTATGTAGCATAATTGAATTGAATGCGTCGTCGGAAATGAATCTTTTGATGATAGCCTAACTCCGTTACGGTTTGCTGCGTACAGCGGATATGTTTATCATGCCATTGCATAAGACTATTTCCAGTACTGCGCCACTGTTGGCGATTAAATGACTGTCTGAGGCGTGCAGGCACGTCCAGGGGGGGGGGGACCTCGAAAGCCCCCCCCCCCTTCCCGAGCATTGAAAGGGGCAAACAAAACGGCTGACAAGACACGTTACAAGGATGGTGAATGCAGTATGACAGATATGCCATGGGCCATACCAACCTTGGAACAAGCGACACCAATTTTGAATCAGTTATATCAACTTCAAATATTTGCTAAGGCTCAAGATCTGGAACTCTTAAATCAATTGCGCCGCGGAGCTGCGCGAAAATTTTGAGTTTTATTCCCTGGACAACTACATTCTTGCTGTTGAAAGGCCCAGGGTCCCTATAGATCGTCCAGGGGAACCTCCGACATTTTCAACGCCCTTCCGACCTGTTCAGGGACTCATCTGGGATTCGCGAAAAGACATGATGTGGAGTTGGTAATATATATTAAATACGAAGAGGACTTCCACCACAAGAAATACAAAAAATCGGATCTTTCCGGTATATTGTAACACCCTTCGTTAGCGATTAAGAGGCATTCGGTAACAGGTAATTGCTCGTCTTAAAGACGAGTAATGATCTCTTTATCTAATCTAGCTAGGAGAAAGGTGAAGGAGGATAAGGTGAGTAGGAAGGAAGGTCCCTCAAACAGACGCGGACACGAAACGAGAGGCAATATAGTGGGGACCCGATCAAACACACAAACCGAGACACCGACAACCACGGCCAATCGAGAGCCCGCCGACACCCGCTGATTCCCGGGAGGATTCCCGCTGATTCCCGGGAGGATTCCCGCTGTTTCCCGGGAGGATAAGGTGAGGAACTGTCAGTAATCATGTTAAAAGGGAATAGTCGACCTTGGATCTCGTATACACCATTATGGTATAAACTAGCCATCTAGTTTAAAGGGAATAACCCTCTTTATTTTTTGGGTTTTGGGTTTTGGGTTATGAATTGACATGGGGTTTTGAATTTAAGCGCGAAGCGATACCGCTCTTCGCGCGGTCGGTCTCGTCGGCCCTTTTCTCCCCCCCCCCCTTGGCTACCGCCCCCCCCCCCCCCTTGGCTACCGCCCCCCCCCCTTGGCTACGTGCCTGGATGCGGGCTGCACATTAGAGACGCCACTTTTGAGCCGCCAAACCAACTTAGGTAACCAACGTAGTAACAGACGGCATCAATGACCTGTGTGGTTCCCCGTGGTTTGTAGAGGCTTGCTTCTGCCTGCAGTGGTTTTCTGTGATGCAAGAGCCAAGGAGCTTGTGTATGATAAATCCATTAAAATATTAAATACACAAATACCTTGTGTGTTCCTAACTTGCGTGTGGTATAAGCAAATAACACAACATAGCATTAATTTATAGTTTGCCAATCATATTTATTTTCCTGGCAGTTGCACGGTTTACAAGTTATTGTAAGTTCTCGTAATGGGCTCCTTGGGTAGGTGTCGGCCTGTTTGGGGTGGTAGCATGCGTAAACAAGCTAGTAGTTTGTGAAGGAAGTGGCAGCGTCACATATGTTGCATTCGTCTATATATGTCCGTTCATGTGGAGTCCGACATTGGCAGTATCGTGCATACGTCGTATAACGTGTTTATCAGTTGACATTCACATTTCTCCACAGCACTGAGTGCGCGCATGGCACGCTGCCAAGGAGCGTTCAGTGTGGAGTGGCCAGAACACTAGAAAGGTAGTCCACGGCACACTTTATAGAGTAGACCCGACGACAACACTTACACAACTTCGGACATCACTCAGTCAGCGAAACTTGTTTGTTGCCATCGGGAAATTATATGGACTTGACATTAACGACTTCAATAACTTTAAAGTTTTAACGACGTCCAGTCAACTGCAGTGGTCCAGGAAGTTAAGCATAGTAGCCTGCACAACCGATGCCTCAGACCAACTTGAGCACAGCCGACGACGCTACAGTCGCTTCTTTGTCTACTGCTGCCTTCTCAGCGCTATCTTGGCGTCTACGAGGCACGGAGGATTTCGTTTCGTCCCGCAGGGCAGGGTTCCAGATAATCTTGTATTGATTGTTTATATATATATATATATATATATATATATATATATATATATATATATATATATATATATATATCCTACGACGAGGTCACACTGAGAGGTGACTGTGAGGAGCAGTCCCCGAAATGACTCTTTGTAGATAAATGTGGCATATACGGTAAGACATAAACCAAAGGTTTGCTTATTATCTGAATAAAACGCATTTTATTCAGATAATAAGCAAACATAGTTCCGGAGATGCCTGATGAAATATCAGGGATTAACACCAGTGCGACTAAGTTCGTTCGCATTAAATGGAGGACATTATATTTCATTGGCAGTCGGCAGTCGGCGGTCAGCATTCAGCATTCAGCATTCAGCATTCAGCATTCAGCATTCAGCATTCAGTATTCAGCATTCAGCAGGCAGCAGGCAGCAGGCAGCAGGCAGGAGGCAGCAGGGCCAACAGTTGGCCGTTTGATATCGCTTCAATCCTGAAGCTCAGCTGCCTCCGCCGTAAAATACATATCAATCACGTTATCAATTCTGTCGGAATCGGATTCTTCCCGGATGTAATTTCGGTCGGTGCTGCCGCCGCCGGAAGCGGGGAGGGCGTGACGATGGCGAGCACTGAGCAGTGCTGAGAGGGTGCAGCGATCGCTCCTCAGCAGTCAGTCAGACAGTCTGCCTGCGGGCACTGAGCAGTGCTGAGAGGGTGCAGCGATCGCTCCTCAGCAATCAGTCAGACAGTCTGCCTGCGGGCACTGAGCAGTGCTGAGAGGGTGCAGCGATCGCTCCTCAGCAGTCAGTCAGACAGTCTGCCTGCGGGCACTGAGCAGTGCTGAGAGGGTGCAGCGATCGCTCTTCAGCAGTCAGACAGTCTGTCTGCGGGCACTGAGCAGTGCTGAGAGGGTGCAGCGATCGCTCCTCAGCAGTCAGTCAGACAGTCTGCCCGCGGGCACTGAGCAGTGCTGAGAGGGTGCAGCGATCGCTCCTCAGCAGTCAGACAGTCTGCCTGCGGGCACTGAGCAGTGCTGAGAGGGTGCAGCGATCGCTCCTCAGCAGTCAGTCAGACAGTCTGCCTGCGGGCACTGAGCAGTGCTGTGAGGGTGCAGCGATCGCTCCTCAGCAGTCAGTCAGACAGTCTGCCTGCGGGCAAAACCAACGTCCTCATCCCTGCCACCAGACCAGACCGTCACCTGACCACATCAGACCATCATCTGACCATATCAGACCATCAGCTTGCCAGACCAGACCTTCATCTGACCATATCAGACCATCATCTGGCCAGACCAGACCATCACCTGACCATATCAGACCATCAGCTGCCCAGACCAGACCATCACCTGACCATATCAGGCCATCAGCTGCCCAGACCAGACCTTCATCTGACCACATCAGACCATCATCTGACCACATCAGACCATCAGCTGCCCAGACCAGACCTTCATCTGACCATACCAGACCATCATCTGACCATATCAGACCATCATCTGGCCAGACCAGACCTTCATCTGACCACATCAGACCATCATCTGACCACATCAGACCATCAGCTGCCCAGACCAGACCTTCATCTGACCACATCAGACAATCATCTGACCACATCAGACCATCAGCTGGCCAGACCAGACCTTCATCTGACCATATCAGACCATCACCTGACCATATCAGACCATCAGCTGCCCAGACCAAACCATCATCTGACCACATCAGACCATCAGCTGCCCAGACCAGACCATCATCTGCCCACATCAGACCATCAGCTGGCCAGACCAGACCTTCACCTGACCATATCAGACCATCAGCTGGCCAGACCAGACCATCGCCTGACCATATCAGACCTTCATCTGACCACATCAGACCATCATCTGGCCAGACCAGACTTTCATCTGACCATACCAGACCATCATCTGACCACATCAGACCATCAGCTGGCCATACCAGACCTTCATCTGACCACATCAGACCTTCATCTGACCATATCAGACTATCAGCTGGCCAGACCAGACTATCACCTGACCATATCAGACCATCAGCTGGCCAGACCAAACCATCATCTGACCACATCAGACCATCATCTGACCACATCAGACCATCAGCTGGCCATACCAGACCTTCATCTGACCATATCAGACCATCAGCTGGCCACATCAGACCATCAGCTGGCCAGACCAGACCTTCATCTGACCACATCAGACCATCAGTTGCACAGGCTGGGCCAGACCACCTTACCTACGTATGAAATATGAAGTCCTGCTATATAGCAATGCCTTTCTAGCGTTGCAGTTAGGTAAATATTTGCATTACCCAATAGTACGGCATTCATTATAATTCAGCACTAGCGAGTTAATAACATTGCTATGGTGCTGCAGCGAGCAGAACATTTGTTTAAGTTCCTCAAACTCATTGGTTAAGTTCAAGTTCAAACTCATTGCACCGTGTATCTGAGGCACTTTGATTTCCCGCTCTAGGGTAACTTTGGTACTCCCAGCAAGGCTTATGAACAGTGTCCTCCACAGTCTTGCAAACTTTGAAAGGAGCATACAGGCAAGTACAGATGCAGCAGTTAATAGCCGAGTCCCACGCTAAGGCGCCGTTCTGGGGCGGTTAACTTGTAAGCGGCAACAAGTTCTTGCTCGGAAGTTTCAGATCCCAGAAGTACGAACCAGATCATTTGATAAACACCAAAGTTAACTTGGTCGATGCATGCTAGGTAGGAGTGGTCTTAGGACCTTTCCCAACCATGCACTGGCACCAACCGTAACAGGGAGCTAACTCAGTCCAGGTTCACTGGCACCAACCGGAACAGGGAGCTAACTCAGTCCAGGTTCACTGGCACCAACCGGAACAGGGAGCTAACTCAGTCCAGGTTCACTGGCACCAACCGGAACAGGGAGCTAACTCAGTCCAGGTTCACTGGCACCAACCGGAACAGGGAGCTAACTCAGTCCAGGTTCACTGGCACCAACCGGAACAGGGAGCTAACTCAGTCCAGGTTCACTGGCACCAACCGGAACAGGGAGCTAACTCAGTCCAGGTTCACTGGCACCAACCGGAACAGGGAGCTAACTCAGTCCAGGTTCACTGGCACCAACCGGAACAGGGAGCTAACTCAGTCCAGGTTCACTGGCACCAACCGGAACAGGGAGCTAACTCAGTCCAGGTTCACTGGCACCAACCGGAACCGGGAGCTAACTCAGTCCAGGTTCACTGGCACCAACCGGAACAGAGAGCTAACTCAGTCCAGGTTCACTGGCACCAACCGGAACAGGGAGCTAACTCAGTCCAGGTTCACTGGCACCAACCGGAACAGGGAGCTAACTCAGTCCAGGTTCACTGGCACCAACCGGAACAGGGAGCTAACTCAGTCCAGGTTCACTGGCACCAACCGGAACAGAGAGCTAACTCAGTCCAGGTTCACTGGCACCAACCGGAACAGGGAGCTAACTCAGTCCAGGTTCACTGGCACCAACCGGAACAGGGAGCTAACTCAGTCCAGGTTCACTGGCACCAACCGGAACAGGGAGCTAACTCAGTCCAGGTTCACTGGCACCAACCGGAACAGAGAGCTAACTCAGTCCAGGTTCACTGGCACCAACCGGAACAGGGAGCTAACTCAGTCCAGGTTCACTGGCACCAACCGGAACAGGGAGCTAACTCAGTCCAGGTTCACTGGCACCAACCGGAACAGAGAGCTAACTCAGTCCAGGTTCACTGGCACCAACCGGAACAGGGAGCTAACTCAGTCCAGGTTCACTGGCACCAACCGGAACAGGGAGCTAACTCAGTCCAGGTTCACTGGCACCAACCGGAACAGGGAGCTAACTCAGTCCAGGTTCACTGGCACCAACCGGAACAGGGAGCTAACTCAGCCCAGGTTCACTGGCACCAACCGGAACAGGGAGCTAACTCAGTCCAGGTTCACTGGCACCAACCGGAACAGGGAGCTAACTCAGTCCAGGTTCACTGGCACCAACCGGAACAGGGAGCTAACTCAGTCCAGGTTCACTGGCACCAACCGGAACAGGGAGCTAACTCAGTCCAGGTTCACTGGCACCAACCGGAACAGGGAGCTAACTCAGTCCAGGTTCACTGGCACCAACCGGAACAGGGAGCTAACTCAGTCCAGGTTCACTGGCACCAACCGGAACAGAGAGCTAACTCAGTCCAGGTTCACTGGCACCAACCGGAACAGGGAGCTAACTCAGTCCAGCTTCACTGGCACCAACCGGAACAGGGAGCTAACTCAGTTCAGGTTCACTGGCACCAACCGGAACAGGGAGCTAACTCAGTCCAGGTTCACTGGCACCAACCGGAACAGGGAGCTAACTCAGTCCAGGTTCACTGGCACCAACCGGAACAGGGAGCTAACTCAGTCCAGGTTCACTGGCACCAACCGGAACAGGGAGCTAACTCAGTCCAGTTCACGAGTCTCGGCTAACGAACCGGCATCAAACGAACTCCACTACCGCCACGGACAATGCAATATTTATTTTGTCTTGAATGTGCTTCTTAGGCTGTTTGGAATGTGGTTGTGGTTCTGTGGTAAGAATGTGGTTCTTAGGCTGTTTGGAAGGCGTGGGGATATAGAAAACACATGCATTCGAGCATGTACCAGTGTTAAAACATCAATAAACTGAACGTGATGGTCTCCCGTCTGTGTCCCACGTGCGTGGAGCGCCTGTCTCAGTGTCTCGATATCCCCTCTCTCTCTCTATATATATATCTCGGTTTCCCCTGTCTCCGTGTCTCGGCGTCCGCCATCTCCGTGTCTCGGCGTCCCTGTCTCTGTCTCGGCGTCCGCCATCTCTGTGTCTCGGCGTCCCCTGTATCCGTGTCTCGGCGTCCGCCATCTCTGTGTCTCGGTGTTTCCTGTCTCTGTTCCTCGGCGTTCCTTGTCTCTGTGTCTCGGTGTTTCCTGTCTCTGTGTCTCAGCGTCCTGTGTATCTGTGTCTCGGCGTCCTGTGTCTCTGTGTCTCGGCGTCCCCTGTCTGTGTCTCGGCGTCCCTTGTCTCTGTGTCTCGGCGTGTGTATCGGCGTCCAGTGTCTCTGTTCCTCGGCGTCCCCTGTCTTTGTGTCTCGGCGTCCCTTGTCTCTGTTTCTCGGTGTGTGTCTCGGCGTCCAGTGTATCTGCGTCTCGGCGTCCCCTGTCTGCGTCTCAGGCTCCTCTGTCTCCGTGTTTCGGCGTCCCCTGTCTCTGTGTCTCAGCGTCCTCTGTATCTGTGTCTCAGGCTCCTCTGTCTCTGTGTCTCGGCGTCTCCTGTATCTGCCTCTGGAGAGCACGGCTGTGTGTCTCGGGAGTGAGCCGTGTCACCTTGTCTGCGGCGTGACAGCCATTGCGTTCGATTCTGCTGATTCAGTCGCCGCCGGGCGTGAACGTCATTGGGTTGGGCGACTGGAGGAGATGAACGAACCGGCCAGCAGGCGGTACATCCCATGTGGCACAGTTAACCCGCCATTGACTGGTGGGAGGGGGGGGGGGGGGGGGGCGTTTAACGCCCCCCTGATGAATTTTCGTAATAGCTCAAAAAAACAATAGCGCTATCAACGTGAAACTTCGGTTACCTTCCTCTACATCGATTTTACGTCTTTTGTAAAAAAAGAAAGCAATTTCGTCGACAAAAGTCGAGTTATAGCGAATTTAGTGACGTCACTAAGCACGAGTTTTACACAAAAATTAACTAAAATTTAACAGACCGTAAAACTGCCATATTTTGAGCAAAATGCAATTCAAAAACGTCCAAAGATAGCAAACAGCAAGGGCTGCTGCTGGCTATAACATGGCTATCTCGGATTTTTTTTAACTTTTGGTTTTTGACCCCTCAAAATTTAATGAAAAATTGCTCGCAAATCATTTTTTTTCTTCAAAGCTATTCAAAACCGGAATATATGTCGGAGAACCACATATGGGAAACTACCATGCCAAATTTCGAAATGATCTCACCATTTTTGACTGACTTATAGCATCAGTATATATAGCATATTTATTTATTTATTTATTAGTTATAAAACAACCACATGCCGAAGCCCACTTACGGCTGTAGTCAAAACACACAACACACGCATCCTCATACATTCACGCATTCATACCTAAGACATGATGACAATGACAATAAATAAGTGAATCCCGCTACCCTACGCAAAAGTAGGGCAAGGGACAAAAAAGTCAGCACCGCTGCCCCGCCAATGGAATCAATAACTGCCTTCACTGCATGCAAACTTAAAAGCTTGCGACTTAAAAGTAGTTGAACAAAATAAATCGGTCTCTGGCATTTCCTGGATAAATATAAATTTATCCAGGATAAATAAATATAAATTTAAAAAATATAAATTTTCCTGGATAAATATAGCAAAGTATGGGTAACACATGACGTCATATTTTAATTATGTTTTGCTTTTATTGACCATATACAGACAAATAAATACCAGCACTGTATTTCAGAGACAAAATTGGTATAGAAACATTCTTTTTTATTTAGATTTATCATTTAAAAAATTTGACCTTCAGTGACCTGAACTCAAGAGCGCAGCGCAGCTAACTCCAACTCAGACCATCAGCCTGCTGCGCTGCTGCCTGCTGCGCAGCGCTGCTGCGCCTATGGGCGCAGCAGCGCCCATAGGCGTAATGTTAAAATCCGAAAATGTTTGGGGGACACGTCCCCCTGTCCTCCCCCCCACCCGCC
>JAXIVJ010019911.1:0-16664 GCA_036785665.1 Chirona hameri | reverse complement strand
TTAGAGTTTTCAAGCAAATTACAAATTAAAACGTGAAAAGAGAGCAAATGAGATTGTCTTCAAAATGGTTATTTTGGATTTCCAATTTTTTTTAGCCCCCCAAATAAAAATAAACTTGTTTTGTTGTGAATTTGAAAAGTGAATTTCTTATGCTCGAATACCAAAATAAGGCGACCGGCCCAAATCCGCGGGGAAAAAAACTGGGGGTACCTTTTTACCACAAAAATTTGCCCTCCCAAAAAATACGACGGCTGGATCCGTCAGTGGGTATGCATGTGATAAGCCCAAAGAAGCCAAAGGAAAGTTAAAAAGAAGCCAAATATCTCAAACAATATAGTCAATATTGACAATAGCCAATATGGGTACCAGGGGTGCTACATCATGTCCATGACAGCTTCACAAATTTAACTTGTTACCAGGGGCGGCGCCACCAATTTTCGATGGGGGTCCAATTTTTTGTAATCGTAGAAAATCGAGTTAAGATGCAAATATCAAATACAAAACGTCAAAAGAACGCAAATGATAGTCCCTTAACCCTATTTGTAACAGGGGGGCGGATTCCGCCCCCCCCCCTCATGTTTTTCGCAGATATCTCCAGAACGGCTGGGAGCAGGCCCCCTGCAATTTTGAGACTTTTCATAGAATTGAACTCCGGATTTGGAGTCAAAATTTTGAGTTCTTAACTTGAACAGAGGCGGTTCCAGGGCACAGTTTTGGGTGGGTTCGGAGGCGACATTTGGCGAAAATAGGGAAATGCGATCTTCACGGTTTCTTCCTAACTGCATCAAGTATGAAGGAGTTACATCGGCTTACCGTGATTGCAAAAAGTGCAAATTAGATGATGTTAATGAAATATCATACAAAATTGCATGGCAGAGGCGGTTTCAGGGGCTTGAAAAAGGGGGGTTTCCAGGAAGTATTCAATGCTTGGCGGGAAGCCAATAGAGCAATGTAAGGGGCATTTATAGCTATCAAGATGTAAAAGATAGCTTCTGCTTCCATTATTTGCATAATTTATTACATATAGAGTTTCAGGGGCGTGTTCAGGAACATGAAAAGGGGGGTGACTGGCATGGTGATGACGATATGCCAGCGATAACGGCGCAATATACGTTTAGCTTATAATAATATATGCACATATGAGACCAGAAAAGGGAATAAAGTCATTTTTTTGCAGAGGCGCGCTCAGGAATGGAAGAAAGGGGGTCATATTATTGCAAGGAAACTAAGAGGCATGGGCGTACAATGACATAACATACTGCAGTTTTCGGATGAAACACGCACCACAGGCTACTCTACGAACGATTATAAGATAATAGGCGAGTCCAGGTAGGGTAAAAAGGGGGTAAGCAATGTTAATTGAAGTTGTAAGTGAAATAGTCACTGTTGACTAGTTAGTATCATAATAGCGGATAATATACTTATCAAAAGGTCTTGCGCCGCCCTAGTTTGGATCCTGGATACGTCTATGATGAAGTACAACATGCAAAAAGGAACTATCTATGATCAGTAACATATTTATAGTGCTGGGTAGCAACTTGTCTGCGGTTAATATTTTTCCCAATTTTACCCCCCTTTTTCACTAACCTGGTACCGCCTATGGCAAAAAATGTGATTTATAACTGTTTTTGTCTAATGTCTCAATCACATACCATTTCATTTATAAAAAACAACATCAAAAAATGGTTTTATTACGCATTTACTTCACCCCCATATTGAGTGACCTGCACACGCCTATGATTTTTGAATTTTCAAACGTCACCGTCATATATCAATTTCCGATTCAATCTCTATCGATGCCTATTAGTTGTGTTAAAATCGGTCGATAAACGTGAAAGCTATGTTGAATCAAAAATACCACTAAAATTTCTCGTTTTTGCCCCCTGTTGCCCCCTATCCAAAATTTAGATTGTTTTATTATTTATAAATGTAGATCGTGTTGAGGGGAACCAAACACCGTTTCATTTTTGAAAATCGGACGGGTAGATCTCGAGATCTCCGGGGGGGGGCGGAATCCGCCCCCCCCTGTTACAAATAGGGGTAGCCAGGAGCCTGTTACAAATAGGGTTAACAATGGCTATCTCGGACTGGCAAAATTTTGCTTTTTGACCAACAAAATAAACAAACTGATTTTTTCGGGAAAATGTCCACAAAATCAAAACATTTGAAGATATTAACCCTCACCAGTACAAGGAGGCCCCCCCCCCCCCCCTTCGATTTTTGCGGGAATAACTCGCGTAAATATCAACCGATTGCGATCAAACTTTCAGTATCCTACTTTTAAACAAGCTGACACATATTCTGAGAAGATGAAAAAAAATCAAACTTGTAGGTCACATGAGCCGTGACCTATGTATGACCTGTTTTCAAGGTCATGTCAGGCGCAACTGGCGTCCCGTAGTATTGATCCTTGTAACTGGTGCAGTTTGCGAGTGGTTTGTTGTTCAGGAGCATATGCACAGGTGTTTCCAGGCGACTGTTGTGGTTTCCATTGAGATTGTGACCTCGATTGACCTTTTCAGAGGTTAACCTAGGTCACTGGCCTCTGATGACCTCATATTACTTGTTTGGCTTCTGGCAGTTTCTAGGACATTTTGTGACACTGAATTTCAAATATGGGATCCATTTTACATAATTGTATGTTCCGCTGGGGGTCATGCGCCCCAACAGGTCAACCGAGGTCACTGACCTCAATGACCTGACATGACCTTTTTGGAATTTGTCAGTTTCTAGGACTTTTTGTAACGCTGATTTCAAATTTGGCACCCATTTAGCATAATTATATGCTCATTCGCGATTCTAGCTCGATTAAATTCAATTTATACGCATTTACAATTTGGTTAACTTTTGGGTCAGTGACACGACCTCAGAGGTCACCTAATGACCTAGGACCTTAACCCTATTTGTAACAGGCTCCTGGCTACCCCTATTTGTAACAGGGGGGGGCAGATTCCGCCCCCCGGAGATCTCGAGATCTACCCGTCCGATTTTCAAAAATGAAACTGTGTTTGGTTCCTCTCAACACGATCTACATTTCTAAATAATACAAATATATAAATTTTGGATAGGGGGGCAACAGGGGGGAAAAAACTACAAATTTTAGTGGTATTTTTGATCCGACATAGCTTTCATGTTTATCGACCGATTTTAACACAACTAATAGGAATCGATAGAAATTGAATTGGATATTGATATATGACGGTGACGTTTGAAAATTCAACAATCATAGGCGTGTGCAGGTCACTCAATATGGGGGTGAAGTATATGCGTAATAAAACCATTTTTTGATGTTGGTTTTTTGATAAATGAAATGGTACGTGATTTTGACATTAGACAAAACGTTATACATCATATTTTTTGCCATAGGCGGTACCAGGTTAGTGAAAAAGGGAGGTAAATTGGGGAAAAATATTACCGCAGACAAGTTGCTACCCAGCACTATAAATATGTTACTGATCGTAGATAGTTCCTTTTTTCATGTGCTCTTCATCATAGGCGTATCCAGGATCCAAACTGGGGCGGCGCAGACATTTGAAAAGTATATTATCCGCTATTATGATACTAACTAGTCAACAGTGACTATTTCACTTACAACTTCAATTGACATTGCTTACCCCCTTTTTACCCTACCTGGACTCGCCTATTATCTTATAATCGTTCGTAGAGTAGCCTGTGGTGCGTGTTTCATCCAAAAACTGCAGTATGTTATGTCATTGTACGCCCATGCCTCTTAGTTTCCTTGCAATAATATGACCCCCTTTCTTCCATTCCTGAGCGCGCCTCTGCCAAAAATGACTTTATTCCCTTTTCTGGCCTCATATGTGCATATATCATTATAAGCTAAACGTCTATTGCGCCGTTATCGCTGGTATATCGTCATCGCCATGCCAGTCACCCCCTTTTCATGTTCCTGAACACGCCCCTGAAACTCTATATGTAATAAATGTAATGCAAATAATGGAAGCAGAAGCTATCTTTTACATCTTGATAGCTATAAATGCCCCTTACATCGCTCTATTGGCTTCCGCCAATCATTGAATACTTCCTGGAACCCCCCCCCCCTTTTCAAGCCCCTGAAACCGCCTCTGCCATGCAATTTTTATTGATATTTCATTAACCTTAACTAATTTTGCACTTGTTGCAATTCACCGTAAACCGATGTAACTCATTTATACTTGATGCAGTTAGGAAGAAACCGTGAAGATCGCATTTCCGTATTATCGCAAAATTTTCGCCTCCGAACCCACCCAAAATTGGGCCCTGGAACCGCCTTTGTTCAGGTTAAGAACTCAAAATTTTGACTCCAAATGCGGTATTCAATTCTATGATAAGTCCGAAAATTTAATGTCCCTGCTCCCAGCCGTTCTGGAGATATCTGCGAAAAACCTGAGGGGGGGGGGGGGGGGGGTGCGGAATCCGCCCCCCCCTCCCCCCTGTTACAAATAGGGTTAAAATCGGATGTCAATATCTTCCTCCCGGGACAAGAAACACGCTCGTTTTTAATCGAAGCTCTAGCTCAATTAGAGGCGAAACGCTGGGGGGGGGGAGTGTACCCCCCCCCCCCCCTCCCCCGTGTGCGTGTGCGTGTGCGTGTGCGTATGCGTGTGCGTGTGCGTGTGCGTGTGCATGTTTGTGTGCTTTCGTTTGTTTATGTCTGAGTATGATTGTATTCATTTATCCCCATAACATCTAACTATAGTCAGATTTGGGTTTCGAGTGGGCGCTACTAGCTCGGCTATCTGCCCGCTCGAATCTCAGATCAAATATTTTACTAATACAGATGGCGGCTATCCTTTCCATGCAACAAACAACAAAACAAAATATAGCGGGGAGTGGTGTGACCTAACGTGATTGCATAACCCTATCATTATTACACACTCTGGTAATTAACTTATTCAGGTCACATGGGCATGGAAGGGCACTCCGGCCTTCTTATTAATGGGTAGGCGAATTTAAAAAAAAGTATAAGTAACTCGACATAATTTTTTAAAGTTACGTTTTGTTGTCTTTTTTTGACCAGACACCAACAAATAAATGCCACCGCTGTATTTCTGAGACCAAACTGGTCTAGAAACATGCCTTTTTATTTATTTTAATCAATTCCAATTTTGACCTTATGTGACCTGATCCTGACCAGAGGGCCATTATATGGGGTCAAGTTGTGGAAATGGCTGCAACTATATAATTATACGCGTAAATAAATCATAGAACATGTATCGCATGGCTTTCGTAGACCTCTTTCCAGTAGTGACCTTTTGTGACCTGACCTTGACCCTGATCTTTGTTTACAATTTCACTTTTGATTATGCGGGAGATGCATTATACCTTTGAGAGCACTTGGTGCGATAATAGGGTGAAACACATTGTACATACACACCGCACACATTTTTGCTTGAACACGGCTACTGAATACCAATTGATGTTGATGCCTGGCATTTTACCTGGAATGATTGTAGATTAATGTTTTAGGACCTCGAAACATTCAGTATTAGTGGTTCATTAACCCGTGCACCGCTGGGGTATTCAGCCGAACAGCTGCTGGGGGAGGGGGGGGGGGGTGGAGGGTCAGATTTTGCCCCCTCGTTATCTTCCAAATCAATAACCACAGCGAGACGCGCAAGGAGACAATCGAAAGCTATTAACATTCGCCCTACGGCGGGAGGGGGCCTGACAGGCCCCCTGAGCTTTTCTTGAATAACTTTTTACACCTGCGGCGTATCTTGCTGAAATTTGTGTTAGCTGAGTTTACACCAATTATACGTAAGCCGTATAAGTTTAATCCAAATGTGTTAAGTAGTTTGGGAGATAATCATGTGTTGATGACGTCATGTTGGTAAAAAAAGAAGATAAATATTTGATAAATCGTAGAAAACAGAGTTTTAAAGAAAATTGCAAACGCTATTCACCAAAGATACAAAATAGAATTGTCTTTAAAATGGCTATCTCGGATTTGCAAAATTTTGGGTTTTTGACTCCTAAAAAAAAAACTGATTATTTTGGAAAAATCCCTACAAAATCAAACTTTTCGAAGATGTTAGAAAAACCGGAATACATGTGAGATAACTGAGTATGGACAATACCCATACCAAATTTTAAAGCAATATCTTCATTTTTGACTGAGTGATGGCTCCCTAAGTGTAAGAAACTAAGAGGTTTTCCGAAGAGCAAAATCGCTGTTCTGGACGTGGTAAATCCGAGGCCATTCACTTGACCTGGAAGGTCACCCGTTGACCTGAAACCTAACAATCGCATACTGTTAGATTCCTCTCATGGCAGGCAACATGCTGGTTCTTACCGCATTGCTCTAAGTTGCTTGGTTTGGAAGTTAACAAGGGGGGCCTGTCAGCCCCCCCCCGTAGGGCGAAGGTGAAAAAATATCCCGTAGGACGAAGGTTAATGAGACGCATCTAAAGCATACGCAAAATTGTACACACCACTCTCACACCCTCACTGTACACACCACCCTCATGTTAGATTGAAAACGCATAATTTTCAGCATGACACTTGACAGAGTAGTCCATGGTCTCAGGATCGTCATATTTGTCACTGGCGGATCCAGCCTCCCAATATGGGGGGGAGCTAATTTCACTGGGTCTTCCGGGGCCCAGGGGCCTCCATATGACCTAAAAGGTACCCCTTTTTCCCTTTTCAGACTTGTTCTTTTTCGCTATGCTATTCTTACGTGTAGGGACGTGTCAATTAAGTGCGAAAATAAAATTGATTGATATTTGACTCCAAATATCTCAATTCTTTTTCATTTTACATGCTATTTTCTACACAAATTAGTTATTCGCTTATACCTTTTGGCTGAATAAAGCTAGTAGGGCACGGTAAACGTCATTTTGTTGTTATCATCAAGACGTGTTGAATGCGGTACAGCATGACTTCTTTCTGACATTTAATGACCTTGACCTAAGGTCAAGGTCACGGCGCAAGGTCAACTTTCCAAATTTGACCTACGCGGCGATGTTATATAGCTTTGAACTTGTTTGAAGATATGAATTCATTGGTATTAAAATAATTGCGCGATCGTTGCTGATTATAAAGCAAACTGAGACATGTTCGGGCTTTCTTTACACCGAGAAGGAAGTTATGAAGTTACTATTCGACATTCAAATTCAAATGAATCTAAAAGTTGCCATTGACGATCAGGCGTTATTTAAGAACAATCGAATTCCTCGCAACAAGACAAGTTGTAAGATATATAACATCGCCACATAGGCCATAATTGGAAACCTTACCTTGAACCTCTACATTAATCTTAGGTGAAGGTCACCAAATGTTAGAAAGAGGTCATACTGCAGATGATTCAATGCGTCTTGACGAAAATAACAAAATGGTGTCCATTTTACCTTTTTATCTGTATTCAGTCAAAAGTTATTGGGGAATAACATCTGTCACAAAATAACATAAAATCACAAAATTTAGCATATTTAAAGACAAATAACCATCAATTTTATTTGTTCTGTTTGAACGAAATTTCTTTCCACGTAAATATGATAGTCAAAATAGGAAATACATTTGGCTTGAGTATCCAATAAAAAAAAACTAACTATGAAATTTTAAGTCAAGGTCATCAAATCTCAGAAAGAGGTCATGCTGCAAAGCATTCAACTGGTCTTGATCATGATAACAGCAAAATGACGTTTACCGTACCATTCTAGTTTTATCCAGTCAAAAGTTATTAGCGAATAACATATTTTTGTATATAACATAGCATGTAAAATGACAACATTGGAGATATTTGGAGGCAAATATCCCTCAATTGTATTTTTGCACTTAATTGACACGTCTCTACAAGTGAGAAAAGCATAGCGAAAAATTAGAAACACCTTTGAGAAAAGGTATCCAAAAAAGTTGTACAATTTCGAAAACATACAAAATTATGAAATTTTCGAAAATATAAAAAATAAACATCACCATGTTATAAAACAGCTAATTGCCATTCTAATGACATATAATACATCTTTATTGCTTTATAAATTCTTCGCCATATGGGCTGACAAAGATTGACCTGCACCGTGACATAAAAATGTCCGAGACAATATCTCCTGAACCACTGCTTTCATTGCAATACAACTTCACAGCTTACTTTAGCGCCCCAGGTTACCCCATATACCAATTTTGGCCATAATCGGTGACATGACGGTGTCATTTTGGACTTTCGTTGTTGTCGATTTGTCGTAGAATGCCCCAGTTATAAAAAGAACATTGTGATTTTTTAACTGAACCTAATTACCCTACTTAACCCACGCACTGCAGGGGCTTTGCGCCGAACACGAACTGCAGGGGGGGGGGTGATTTCTGCCCCCCGCCCCTGATATCTCAAAAACTACGCTACATAGCGAGAAGCGGAAAACGGTATTTGATAGATTGAGAAATGTTCTATCGAAAGTATTCAGTATTGTTTTAGGTCAGGTTAAAATTGAGGTCACCAGAGGTCATCAAAGGGAAAATTTTCCAGTTTTTCTCCTGTTTTAGGACATTGCTACAGAAATTCCCATATATCTCAGAAACTATGCTAGTTAGAAACAAACCGAAAAAAGCAAACGCTAGCCAGTAAAATTTGCAATCGATAAGGGTCCTGATATTTGATCTCAGGTCAATATTTGAGGGTCCAGAGGTCAAAACAGCACAAAAAAAAGTTTTTTGCTAAATCGTTTTTCGTTATTAACTTTTTACTTAAAAAGTTTACGCCATTGTGTTTATCTTGTCAAGGCACTTTGAATGATATACATGGTAATGTTGTTAAGTTAACTTAAAAGTTTGACTCAAGTCAAGGTCAAGTGGTGACTCAAGTAAGGCATGTTGCATATGGGAAGACGTGTCTCGACGAGACAAACACATTGATGTCTGTTTTACTTCTCTATCTTCATTATGTCGATAGTTATTGACAACAAAAAGTGACGGTGACCTCGCATGACCACAAATGACCCAATAGGGGTGACTGAACAAAACGTAGACTTGGATCATCAAGAATATCCTATAATAACATGATCCAGAAGTAATTGGACTAATATCATGCATATCCTTGAAATAGGAAGCATTTGTATATTTCCCCATTGACGTATTATGGGGAGGTTACGAAATTGACCTGACCTTAGGTCACCGATATAAAAATTCCGAGATAAAAGAATTATAAGCACTTATGCCCTCATGACATCCTGTAAGTTTCAAACTGATCGGTGCAAAATTCTGGCTTTGGCACAACTGCAAACATTTTTGGAGGTGGGGTCATTTGACCTGGTCTGGTGACCTGACCTGAGATGACCCGAGGTATTTTTTTCTTCAAAGTGTGCGCAAATGATGTCCTAACAGGTGTGTCAAAACCCGGCTTTGGCTTTGGCCATGGCCGTCCCCTTTGGATCCGCCAGTGATTCCATACAACATAGGTACCTATACCAGAAATTTCACTCACTCGCTCCTCTGCCATCCAGCAGGCAGCAGGAGACCAAAGGCTGCGACGCGCGCTGCGTGTAAAATTATAACTTACGTTGGTTGTGAATCACTCCAAAATAGCGTCAGACGCGCCACTTTCCCTATCCCTACTGCTACCAAAATGCTACCAAATAGAGGAAACACTTGGTAAAAACCTTTTTTTTTCTCGCAAGGAGTTATTTTTTCGCAGGCAGTACCCATTTTTAATCGCCAGTTTCAGCGATTTTTTTTGTTTTTGGGGGGGGATCATTTTTATTGTCGCCCCTGTCGAGCTTGGAATCGGGGGAGGTTTTTGCCCCTGCCACCCCTCCCCCTGGATCCGCCAGTGATATTTGTAGGTATGCAATGTCACCAAATTTGATTGAGCTTCGACATGGAAAACATTGGCGATACATGAAGGAAATTATATACACGGAGTACATTTTTCCCAGCGAAAGGTTGCTGGGACAGGTGGGTACTGTACCCCGCTATCGGAAGATAAGGGGACGCGTCCCCTGCATCCCCCCCCCGTGGCGCCGCCCCTGATTGTTACAGCCAACATCAGTATCCCAGGAGAAATATTGAGGTACCATGAATTAATTCAAATATTTTGTATTAAGTAAAATTACTTTTGAAGCAAAATGTTGAAAAGAATTGGTCAATTATCAAATTAACCAAATGGAGATCTACATGGTGCTGTAAAAATGGCGTTGAAGCCCTGATATTAACAATGATATTTAACAATGTTAACCACCTGCAAACAGTATATTACTGGCTCCCTGCCACCTAGAATGTTCATTGTTTACAAAGAAACCCGTTTCCAAACATGTCTTGGATCCTTTTCACTAATATTTACCTTACCTTTACTGTTCACATGTTTTCCCGCCAAAATTCACTGTGACAAACTACGCAGAATAAAGAGTCAAGTGGCGATGTTTAGATCGTAATATATTTTAACCCTCGCCCTACGGGGGAGAGGGGGCTGACAGCCCCCCCCCCCCCTGAGGTTTTTCTTGAATAACTTTTTAGAAATGCGACGCATCTTGCTGACATTTTTGGTAGCTGAGTTTACAACAATTATACGTATGCTGTAAAAGTGTAATTGAAAGTCGTTAAGTAGCTTGGGAAATAATCATGTTTTGATGACGTCATGTTGGTGGAAAAACGATAAATATTTGAAAAATGGTAGAACACAGAGTTTTAAAAGAAATTACAAACGCAATTCAACCAAAGATACAAAATGATATTCTCTTTAAAATGGCCATCTCGGATTTCCAAGATTGTGGGTTTTTGACCCCTAAAATAAATAAAAAATTATATTAAATATTAAAATTAATTACTGGATATGCACAATACCCATACCAAATTTCAAACCAATATTTTTTTTTTTGACTGAGTGATTGGTCCCTAAGTGTAAGAAACTGATGACGTAATTTTTTAATAACTTTTTTGACTTTTTTTGACAAGATACGAACAAATAATAACCTTGTCTGTATTTTGGAGCCAAAAATAGTATAGGAACATGCCTTTTTATTTACATTTATCAATTTATAATTTTGAGGTTTTCTGAAGAGCAAAATCGCTGTTCTGGACGTGGTAAATCCGAGGTCATTCACTTGACCTGGAAGGTCACCCGTTGACCTGAAACATAAAAATATGTTAGATTCCTCTCATGACAGGCAACACGCTGGTTCTTACTGCATTGCTCTAAGTTGCTTGGTTTGGAAGTTAACAGGGGAGGCTGTCAGCCCCCCCCCCGTAGTGCGAAGGTGAAAAAGCTCCCGTAGAGCGAGGGTTAATAGTGATAAATGAAACCTAATGATTCCATTTGTACACTAGGATGAGAAAGAAACAAAATACAAAGGTTTAAAAAATGTAACAAACTTTCAATGGTTCCGTTCAAAACGCACGATTTTGCCGCCCCGAGATCGTGTAACTTCAATAAAATTTAAAAGACACGATGGATTTCCGTAATGCCCTTGCTATCAATAGAGTCAAGGGTGCTGAATATGGTGACGTCATTGGCACAATACGTCGACGCACCAATCAATGCGTAGATCACGTTAATGTCGTGAAGGTCGCTTTCCGTATCCATTTTTGGGTACGGTGCTCCAAAAATGGAATAGTTCCAAAAATGGGTCCCAATTACCATAGTTCACCCGACTGTAATGCATCGCCAACGGGAAAGCGGCTTTATTGATTTCAGTCAGCTTTATTGACAAATCACACAGACAAATCACACAGAATCACACCTTGAACTGGTTATAGTAAATATTTTAATTCTTAGTAAATTAATATTTAAAGGCTTATAACATAAATGTAAAATAAATGTAAACCCAATGGAGTGTTGGTGATTGTGTTTGTAGAGGCTTATAAGTGATAAGTGTTGTTGATTTTGTACTGAGTAGGTCAAGCATGTAAATAATTTGTTTCATTGCCATTGTAAATTCAATGAAAATCATTGGAAATTAGTTGCAACTCATCACTCAAATAACATTGGTGTAGGAGAATGTGCAAGAGAAGAAAACTTCGGATTTCTTCCACAAAACAAATATGTAAGTACCTACCTACATTTCTCTGGTAATAGTTAAGTAATTCACCTCCCCAGTTAATGGTGTTATTTAGGTCCCTAATATAATTTGTTTAGAATTTGTTCGATCCAATCCAGTAATTTCTGTGAACAATATGACGTGGGCACCAAATAGACTCATCTACCACAGCCCACTAACCTAAACCTAAACCAAAACCTAGAAGAGAGCATTATTATGACAGACAGAAAAGTGTACCAGTAATACCAAAGCTATAATGGCATCACCAAAAACGATAAATAATCAAACCTGGCATAACCTTTACAGCAATTATGGTTGCAGGGATCCACGTTTAGAACGCTCTGCTCGCATTTGCTCGCTGCACCGTGGCCCTACCGAGACCATCTTGAAGACATTCAAAGATAACCCATTTTTCAGTCTGTCTTAATATTACTGTCAGCTGACTACTCTTCTTCTGGGGGACTCAAGAACACCATAAACTGGTGAGGTGAATGACTAAACTAATACCAGTACTTCATCATTTCACCCCAATTGCAGACAGTTTTAGGGTTAAATAATATACTAAGCATAACCATGTTAGGTACCAACTTCAGTTCACACACTGGCTCTGACAGTCTGCTCAATGATAGCAACATTTGATTTGGACAAATGCTAACAGAGGTTATCATTTTTGCCTTTTAGAATATGCTGCATCCTCCCGTCTCCACTCCACAGCACCACCATGATGGAGGGTGACGCGGTATGGCGTTGGAGCAGTACCATTGCTGACTTCCGCACAAGCCTGAAGAACAGGAACATCTTCTATTTGAAGCTGTGATGGTGGTGCGCAGGCCTGTTTCTACTAGATGGACATAGTTTGCTTGCCTTGTTCAGTGAGGTCCCATTTCCTATGGACGCCTGTGTAAAGAGTGTGGAGGATTTGATGCAGGTCATGCTGATTGTGATGCAAATTTATATGTGTTTTTAGGGTTTATACTTTATAGTCCCTAAGGGTTATAGTTCAATGCAGTCAATACAATTTATTCCTTGATCATGTCTTTCTGCTATACTGCATCAGTTACTGATGAACCAAAGCTCATGACCTCTCTGCAAGTTGATTGGTAGATGGTGATAAATGAGGTCAACGTACAGACAATACATTGATGATGATTGATGTTGATGTTGTTTATAATTACTATGCTTCACAGAACCAAATTTTCTCTCAGGAAACAAACACAATCACACATTATATATATTTTGTTTTCTCTTGAGGATGATTAACACTGTTCTTTCATGATCATCAAATATGTCACATGAGGTTAAATGTCAGCAAATAGTTACAAAGCATATTTAGCAACAGTAATAGAATGTCAGATTGTTGGCTGTCAGACTTGATAATTTCAAACATTACTAAGCATTGCTGTTTTTGTTGGTATGCATATTGCATAATCATATTTTGTTTATCTCTGGAAATTACAATATTTACAAATTATGTTAAATAATTACTGACATCCTTCTTCTGAAATATATCAGACGAGCAGTAGGCATGTAGATTGCATATATTAGCAAACAATATATTCTTAAATTCTCACACCTCACCACTTCTGCTGCCACAACAATAAGGCAGAATAGCAGGGACGGGTGCATCAATGATCATGTTCACTGAATAACATACCTAAGCACTATGTATGCAATTACTCTGGTTAAGCACACTGGCCATCTTGCAGCTGCAATGCTAGGATCACATCAGTCACATTCTTGAATATGTTTCAATCTTCAAGCTGAGCTGAAGACCCAACAAATGGACAAGCATGAATTCAATGGTATGCAGCTTTGGCTTCAGTTGCTCCAGGCTGCAGCTACAAGTTCCGAAGAGAGTTGATAATGCTGATGAGAACAGTCACTCTGTGAAAGGGAGGAATGGGTCAATGATAATTTTACTGGTATTCATATTTTTAGCAAGAAAGTATTGTGGTAAGTTTCAATTCCACTAACAACTTTGTTAGGGCACAAGACAAAACAAATGATGTTTCTGTTAGTGGTTGATCTGAGCCTGAGGAGTTTACATCCAAAAAAAATATCCAAACTAAAATGCGTTGATGAGGCATCTTGTCAACAAGCTAAATTCGGCTAGCACTATCAGCTGGAGCTGTTGCAGGCGTTGGCCGCCAGGGACCAACAGTGAGCCAGGGTGTTATGACGTCGCAAGCAAATGGTACCAGTTAAATATTTAACGCTAAATATTTATTTATTTATAAATAAATAAACCAATCAATATTTAGTAGCACCATTTGTTTGTGACGTCATAACATCCTGGATCACTAGAGATCCCTGGCGGCCACCTGCTGCAACAACTCCAGCTGATAGTGCTAGCCCTAAATTATACCAAACAAAATATTTCCAGATTTAGGCAAATTAAATATGTTAACTCTTAGTAAAAGTCGGCATTGGATTCATGGTGACCTCAAACACTAAGGCCTGTCAATGATGAGGAAAAGCGAAAAGGATAATTGTAGCTACTTACTGATTTGTTTTGTGGAAGAAATCCAAAGTTATAAGTGACCCAGACTAGTTTTTGATTCGACTCTGATTGAATTGATTGGAATTGTTCAACAAAATCCCTTGAATCAAAGAAGAATCAATTCACCACATATTTTTTTTGTTTATGAATCATGATTGAATCAAAACCCACATAGAAACAAGGCTGATTGAATACAAAAGACTGCAATGCTTTATAGAGTTTAGTGCCTTGTGCGAGGGAACATACTTGATATAATTAATAAACTAAAAAACATGACCTTTTCCTCGAAAATGTGAAAATCCAATGTTATCCAAATGTTATTATTATGTAGTAATATTTCGGCCACAGGCCTTTATCAAACAGTAAAACGTGTTTAACGTGTTGTAAAACGTGTTTTACTGTTTGATAAAGGCCTGTGGCCGAAATATTACAACATAATAATAACATTTGTGATAACATTGGATTTTCACATTTTCGAGGAAAAGGTCATGTTTAAAGTTTATTAATTAGACTGCAATGCTATTTCAATGGTGAGTCAAATGTGATTTGATCAAAAAATGCTTTGATTCTTTGAATCGGAAAGAATCATTTCTCAAAATGGTTATCCATGAATCAAAACGGTGACTGAATCATTCACATTCCAAAATTAATCGTGATTGAAGCCTTCCAAGAAGGTGAATCAATAACCAGTCTACTTATAACTCTTCCCCATTTTCGTCCAATGTTGATGACGATGTGAGTGATGAGTCGAAACTAATTACCAGTGATGTTCGATGAATTTCCAATGACAATGAAACCAATTATTTACTTGACTCAGTACAAAATCACCAACACTGATCACTTATAGGCCTCTGCAAACACAATCACCAAGACAGTGCTGCAGCGCGACAATCACAACGACCTTGACAACCCGGCCGACGACAATGTAAATAAAAACTGACGCCTGGGTCCTGTCTATTTTTTTCAGTTGTTTTGCTACAAATAATGGCGCAATTGTGGCCACCGTTTTTGCCGCATTGGTTGTTGGTGAAACTCGCCGTCAGTAAATCACAGTAAATCTGTCAGTTTAGTTTTTTAAATCGGCGATTATTTTTTCGTGCGTTGGTGAAACTCGCCGTCAGTTTTTCGGCCGAAAAATAATCGCCGACGTCAGTTTTTTTTTGTGTGTGGTAAAACTGGCCTCTGGTTAATACATTAATTTCAGGAAAAATACATGAATAACTCTGATTCTTATTTCTAATGTTTTCCTTGTAAAATATTTAACTTATTTCCATTATATTTCTATAGAAGACAGTCAAGCAAGAATTTTCATGAAACAAATATATGGAACACCTGGTCTGTGTAAAAAAAAACAGTTTGATGACCAATTATTTATCAGGTCAGTCAGCAGATAGGTACTTACCTGAAAATCGTTGCGCTCAACACCTGGCCGCACACGCTGATACAACAATGTCGTGCTTTCGGTCCCCGGGCCTCTAATCCCGACACTGAACACACGGTTAAAAGCCGTTAAAAACAAGGTGTCTTAACTTTTCAATACAAATAATAGCTCAATCCACTGCAACTGTCCCGATGGCAATATAATCACCAATCACAACCGCTTACTATTTACTCATGGCAATGGTTACGGCTAGTTTGCGGAGCCGGCGTATGACGTTTCTTATAAATGAATTTAGTCCGAATGTTTTGTATGGATGGATTTCCGAGGCCAGGACCCACGCTAAGCAGAGCAGGTTGTGCAGGTGGTGACCTCACTGCCCGATCGCGCAATTCCTGTTGGCCGGCAGAATTTAGAGACGAAAGTTGTATGTGCCCGACACACCTGGACACGGTCCGCCCGCTCACTGACGTCACCTGACCTTGAGTGCGGCCGCTGCCACCGGCCACAGGCCATCCCAGTCAGGAGCAAATACGCCGTGACTGATTCGGCACTGCAAGCCATGGACGAAGGCAAAATTTCGATCCTGGTTCTTCTAGATTTGTCCAAATGCTTCGACGTAGTACCCCATTCCAAATTACTTGAAAAGCTGTCACTTTATGGGATCGACACTGCATGGTTCTGCAGTTACCTGGAAGGACACACGCAGCAGGTACAGCTGCCGGCGGCGGGGCAGTTCACTGGTTTCAGCCGAGCTGGAAGCGTACCAGCTGTAGCCAGCCAGCCGTCAAAAACCAGGAACGTTCCCATTGGGGTTTTC
>JAXIVJ010019909.1:0-16686 GCA_036785665.1 Chirona hameri | reverse complement strand
TATCTTGCGGTTCCTGCTCCCCGAATTGGGTCACGCAGAAGGCTGCTGTCGAGGTAATAGACATTAGTTGGGCTCGGTCAAGCCCGGGCGGCGACCATGCAGAGCCAGGCCAGACGACCAGGCCGTGGTCAGTGACCAATCAGAAGACGGCACAGCGCCAGGTCAGGATGGTCCGTTGGCGTCCACGGACCATTGGTTTCCGATGGAGCTGAGACAAGCTGAGACAAAGTGGCGACCATGCCTAACTAGAGTATCGACATGATGGCGTCCAGAACGTACATTTCCGAACTCTGAACCTGAACGGGCCCTCTAGGGTTTTTCATTCACGGTTTTGAGAAATTCGGCATCGACGCAATTTTACATAACCGGGGGGCTGCGGTTACCAGATAGAAAGCGTCGGGAACCGTCACATGTGGCACTGTTCTTGTTCGGTTTTTGTGAGGCTTTCAGCGGCATTTTGCATTGCACTTTGTGTTTTTTTTAAAATAAATAATATGGACGTAAATATGACGTAGTGGTGATCTGACTAAACGGAAACTTATACTCAACCCTTAACCCTCGCCCGGTAGGGCAAAACCACTACGTGTTCGGGTAGGGGGGGGGGGTAGATCCCCCTTATCGTGTCGCCCTAATTGAGCTAAAGCTTCGATTCAAAGAGGAGTGTGTTCCTTGTGACGAGAGGAAGCCGCTGATACCCGATGTTAAGGTGTTAGGTCATTAGGTGACCTCTGAGGTCATGTCAATGACTCCAAAGTCATCAAAGTTGTAAATGCGTATACATTGAATTTTTCGAGCTAGAATCGTGAATGAGCATATCATAATGCTTAATGGGTGTCAAATTCGTAATCAGCGTCACAAAATGTCCTAAAAACTGCCAAATTCCAAAACATTTCATGTCAGGTCTTCTGAGGTCAGTGAGCTCGGTTGATCTGTGGAAGCGCATGATCCCAGTAGAACATATAATTATGTAAAATGGATCCCAAATTCGAAATCAGCGTCACAAAATGTCCTAGAAACCACCAGAAGCCCAACAAAGTCATCTGAGGTCATCAGAGGTCAATGACCTCAGTTGACCTCTGAAAGGGTCAATCGAGGTCACAATCTCTGTAGAAACCACAACTGTCACCTGGAAACTCCTGTGCATATGCTCCTGAAACACAAATACTCGGAAACTGCACAAGTTACAAGGATCAATACTACGGGACGCCAGTTGCGCCTGACATGACCTTGATAAACAGGTCATAGGTCACGAGTCATGTGGGTTAAGAATTTACACAAAATTGGCTATGTGTAAAATTGTTCAAAAATAGGGTACTGAAAGTTCCATTGCAATCGGTTAAAAACTACGCGAGTTATTCCAGCAAAAACCAGGGTGGGTGGCATCAACCCCCTTCCCGGGTGAGGGTTAAAAGGTGCAAACTGTGGTGTAAACCATGATATAGTGACTGCGGAGCTAAGGTGATTGCGGCAGTCGTCACGTCATGTCGTCGCATCACAGATTATGTGTTGTATATCGAGTCGTCACATATTGTATGTTGGATATCGAGTCGTCACAGATTGTATGTTGGATATCGAGTCGTCACATACTGTATGTTGGATATCGAGTCGTCACAGATTGCCTGTTGGATATCGAGTCGTCACAGATTGTATGTTGGATATCGTGTCGTCACATATTGTATGTTGGATATCGAGTCGTCACAAATTGTATGTTGGATATCGAGTCGTCACAGATTGTATGTTGGATATCGTGTCGTGACAGATTGTATGTTGGATATCGAGTCATCACAGATTGTATGTTGGATATCGTGTCGTCACATATTGTATGTTGGATATCGAGTCGTCACAAATTGTATGTTGGATATCGAGTCGTCACAGATTGTATGTTGGATATCGTGTCGTGACAGATTGTATGTTGGATATCGTGTCGTGACAGATTGTATGTTGGATATCGAGTCGTCACTGATTGTATGTTGGATATCGAGTCATCACTGATTGTATGTTGGATATCGAGTCGTCACAGATTGTGTGTTGGATATCGAGTCGTCACAGATTGTGTGTTGGATATAGTCTCGTCACTGAATGCCACCATCGGTGTGTGTGTGTGTGGAGTGTGTGGACGCCATGTGACGCTGCGGCCCGCTTCTGCGCTCGGCTGGCTCAGTGACGCGGCGGTATGCCAGGCAGCGCTGGGCCGCGGAATGCAATAATGCCGGTGGATCTGCGGCCCGGTGACTGGCGAGGCCCGGCGCTGTGGGTGGGCCCTCTCATATCAGCCGTGCGGCGGGCCAGAGACGAGCGCCGCCGACCACACCCGCCGCCAGCCGACCGCCCCACTGGCATGGCATAGGCGGCATGCCCGTGCCGACTGCACCACTGGCATGGCATAGGCGGCGTGCCCGTACCGGCTGCACCACTGGCATGGCATAGGCGGCGTGCCCGTACCGACTGCACCACTGGCATGGCATAGGCGGCGTGCCCGTGCCGACTGCACCACTGGCATGGCATAGGCGGCGTGCCCGTACCGACTGCACCACTGGCATGGCATAGGCGGCGTGCCCGTACCGACTGCACCACTGGCATGGCATAGGCGGCGTGCCCGTACCGACTGCACCACTGGCATGGCATAGGCGGCGTGCCCGTACCGACTGCACCACTGGCATGGCATAGGCGGCGTGCCCGTACCGACTGCACCACTGGCATGGCATAGGCGGCGTGCCCGTACCGACTGCACCACTGGCATGGCATAGGCGGCGTGCCCGTACCGACTGCACCACTGGCATGGCATAGGCGGCGTGCCCGTACCGACTGCACCACTGGCATGGCATAGGCGGCGTGCCCGTACCGACTGCACCACTGGCATGGCATAGGCGGCGTGCCCGTACCGACTGCACCAGCACCAGCACTGAACGGACTCGTGCCCGAAGTTTAGAGCCCGGCAAACGGCGAACCTCTCCCTCAGTGACTCTCGCGCCACTGTGACGAGCCCCGAGTTGTGCTCCTCGGTACATCGGAGATCAGTGTGGGTATTGTGTGCATGAGTGTGTGGTCGGGGATGGGGGGAGGGGTGCTCACGGAGTGAATCAAAAAGTGGAGCGATTTTGTGATTATGATGTGTGTTTTTCTTCTTCATGTGGGAAGGTATTTTCTGTGTCCACACTGTCCTGTTGTGGATCTTTTTGCGTTTGTGAAGCCCTGTCTCCGAAAGACTGTGTGCCTTCTAATGAGTCTGCGTGGCTGTGTAAGCGGGTAGCTGGTCAATGGAAATCCTGTGTGAATAGCATACTCGTGTTGAGGCGTTTATCCTCCTTGGAGACTGCGCAGGCTCGCATCGTGATTTGACTACTGTTTGACTGTGCTGTGGCACGCAGACTTACAAATAACATATACTTGTTTTTGCCGTTTTCTTCTGTTAATTATTGTTCTATTTACATGTACGTTTTTCCCTGTTTCTTCAGTTAAATTTTCCCTTGTTTGCATGTGTTGCTTGCCGCCGCCGCTCGCCTTTTCACCTACCTGCCTTATGTTGCAGTAGCCGCCGGCTCACCGGGGGCGAGCGCCCTCTCAGTCCCGCCAACGCCAACGATGTTATCGAAATTATGGACCAGCGATCGGCCGTCCTCGCTGCCCAGAATGATCGCTCTAGAGTTTCTCCGTGGCAACTACACCTGCTGGACGCCCCCGGTCGCTGGTAATCGCTCGAATATCCTAGACATCCTCCCCCAATCCAATTTCCAAATCACTGCCAGTACACAGTTGCATCTACACTCAAATTTCCACATCGTTCGTATATATCCAGAATTTTGTTATACGTATGCTAGATATGCGTTTTCACATTCACAATGGTCACGCCTTAGCGCTTATCCAGATTTAAGTATATTACTGGTAATGGGCGGTATTGAAAGAAATCCAGGCCCGTCACCAACACAACACATCAACATCGCTCACATAAATATCAACAGCATTACTGCAAGGAACAGAACCGACGAATTGTCCCAGTTCCTTGAAACGAACGAGATAAAAATATGTGCCCTAACGGAAACAAAACTAGACGACACTATCCCCAACAGCATGTATACATTAGACAGGTACCACGCTCCACTCACACGACATAGGAACAGGAGCGGAGGAGGAGTCGCATTGTACAGTCACGCTTCATTACCGATTAAGAGACTGAAGGAATTGGAATTGGAAGGAGAGGAATGGATATGGGCAAAAATTAGATTACATAAATTCACTTTACTCATTTGCTGTATTTATCTTCCACCCAACTTAACCACTGACAGATTGCAACATTTTGTTGATCGATTTACGGAAAGTATTTCTCTCGCACAACGGCACTCACCTACAACAATTCTGGTATTAGGCGACTTCAACGCCGGAAATGTGTACCTAGACCAGACACCGTACAATCATAGCGGCATAACACCCTTTGACCACAAGCTCCAAAACACTGCCCGTATGTTAGAACTTGAACAACTTATTACACAACCCACTAGAATAGCTGGAAATAACCACAATTTACGAGACTTGATATTCACAAACAACACAGAAGTCATCGCGGACAGCGGGACATTATCTTCATTTTCAAACCTCGACCACTTTCCAATATTTGTGTCTGTTAACGCCTCACCACTACCACAAACTACATATGAAACGTGCAAGACTATATGGGACTATTCGAGACTTGACTCTCATCTTTTGACTATGCTGTTACTGGACACTGACTGGGAAGGAATTCTGGCAGGTGAAGTAGACGAGGCGACTGACAAATTTATATCTGTTCTTCTAAAAGCTGCTGAGGCATCTATTCCACGTAAAACGATACGACTTAAAGACTATCAGAAACCTTGGATAACGGCTGAACTGACCAGACAGATTAGGAAGCGTGACAGACTATTCAAACATGCTCGACAATCTCAGACTGACTACACTTGGGACCGCTGGAAACACCAACGAAACGCTGTAACAACGTTAAACAGACAACTTAAAAAACAGCATATAGAAAGTGAAATTCGCAAGCTTCTAACATATAAACGAGACCCATACAAATACCACCAGACATTACGCAGAATAACAGGACGAACACGAAACGACGTCATTCCACCACTTGAAGGACTAGACGGAGAAATAGTACTAGACGACTGCAGGAAAGCAACACTTCTCAACGACCACTTTGCAAAGCAAGCAAATATCGACCTAAAAGACATACAGGCGCCACCATCTAACAATAACACAGGCACGACACCGGTGCCAACTCTGCGAAAAATCATCACCTCTGAGAGGGAGGTTCTTCAATTCCTTAACTCTTTAGACTGTAACAAATCTACTGGCCCTGATAACATTCCAGTAAAGCTCCTAAAGCTGACCGCCATTATTATTGCAGAACCATTGTCTAAACTATACAACAAGTCTCTCGCGTTAGGTATTTTTCCTTCCAAGTTCAAAGAAGCCAATATCAAACCAATATTAAAAAATAAGGGTTTTCCGTCTGACCCAACATGCTATCGTCCCATAAGTATTTTGTCATCATTATCTAAGGTATTTGAAAAAAATAGTTTATAAACACATATATTCTCACCTTTCACAACACTCTCTTCTCACAGATAAGCAGAGTGGGTACCGGCGAGGTCACAGCGCCGAACAACAGTTACTGTATTTGACCCACAATTTGTACAGATCACTGGACGCAGGACGCGACTTCACTGCCATCTATCTTGACATCTCTAAATATTTTGACAAAATCTGGCACACAGGACTGTTACACAAGTGTAAGCACGACTTCGGAATCACTGACTCACTTTTTGACTGGCTGGAATCATATCTATCCAATAGGAGGCAACGAGTGCGGATCCGTGACACCTTTTCAAGTACTCAGATTATAAACGCGGGCTGCCCGCAGGGATCCGTGCTCGGTCCTCTATTAGCCCTTATATATCTCGACGGACTTTCAACCCGGACACAAAACGACATCCTCTTTTTCGCTGACGACGTATCCCTTTATGCATCTCACACGACAGCAGACCTCGCAACAACACAACTCTCACTCCAGAATGACCTTGACGAAATACATAAATATAGTCGAGAATGGTTAATAACGTTTAACACTAGCAAGACTGTACAACAGACCTTTTCACACAAACATCGGCATACACCACCTACCCTTACATTTGGACGTGGTTTAATACCGATCCATGACAACCACACACATCTTGGAATGACTTTTTCCAAAGACCTACGTTTTCACCACATGTCAATGACATTTGCAAAAAAGTAAATAAAACATTGTGTCCACTCTACCCTATTGTACAATATATACCCAGGGATATCCTTGACCAAATTTATAGGACATATACGATACCCTACTTTGACTTATACGACACTGTCTACGACGGACATATAACAGTGCATGACACATACAGACTGGAGAAACTACAAAATAGAGCTGGCCGATTAGTGACAGGCGCCTTATTCAGAACATCAACTGACAAACTACTTCAAGAGCTGGGGTGGGACAAATTGAAGACTAGACGACAACTACACAAACTTACATTATACCACACATTCAACCATTTTCAACATCAAACACCGAGCTACATTAAGTCAATCATGCCAGATACACGTGCTCAGATCACAGGTAAGATGTTGAGAAACGCCAGCTCACATACAATCCAACCAAACCGCACCAGATCCTACCAATGCTCATTCTTCCCATCAACAGGTAAACAGTGGAATCAGCTCCCCCAATCACTAAGATCACTCCCACATATGTCCTTTAAACGAGCGATTACTAAGCGGCTAGGGGTGTCTAAGCCCCCAATCTATTACAAAGCTGGGTCTAAAACAGGGAACATTCTCCACACCAGATTAAGAACTGAAATGTCTTGTTTAAACTCTCATTTGTTTCAAATTAGCAGATGCCCCACACCTGAGTGTTCGTGTGGCCATTCTGTCGAGGATGTTTGCCATTACGTTCTTTTTTGTCCAAATTATCTTCCCCAGAGATGCAAACTTTTTCTAAACGTTTCGCAGATTCTTCGCGCTGATTTCAGTGATCTCACACCTACATGTCAATTACGTTTGCTTGTGCGTGGTGAGAATCTGGACAGCGAGGATGGTCGAGAAGTGGCACACCATTTCCAAATATTTCTGCTCAATTCCCATAGATTCACTAGCAATTAACTTTTGACGATGTTGGTATGGCTTGGGGTGGCCGGTGGCGCCCCCGTGAGCTGAGCGGCTATTTGCGCATATATCTATATCGCTTAAGAGGGATCTGTTGCGGCGGCGGCAGATTCGAATGTCTCTTTATTTTATGTTTCAGAGAGGTGCCTGGAGTTAAGCACACTCGTGCTTTTGCACCATTCTGCTATTATTTTGTAACAATATTCGCATGATAAGTTTCTTTACATTTGTTTTTGCTGTTATGTTATGTTTTATGAGTTCCTTAATAATAAACATTGTGTGTGTGTGTGTGTGTGACCACTGGCATGGCATAGGCGGCATGCCCGTACCGACTGCACCACTGGCATGGCATAGGCGGCGTGCCCGTACCGACTGCACCACTGGCATGGCATAGGCGGCATGCCCGTGCCGACTGCACCACTGGCATGGCATAGGTGGCGTGCCCGTACCGACTGCACCACTGGCATGGCATAGGCGGCGTGCCCGTACCGACTGCACCACTGGCATGGCATAGGCGCCCGTACCGACTGCACCACTGGCATGGCATAGGCGGCGTGCCCGTACCGACTGCACCACTGGCATGGCATAGGCGGCGTGCCCGTACCGACTGCACCACTGGCATGGCATAGGCGGCGTGCCCGTACCGACTGCACCACTGGCATGGCATAGGCGGCGTGCCCGTACCGACTGCACCACTGGCATGGCATAGGCGGCGTGCCCGTACCGACTGCACCACTGGCATGGCATAGGCGGCGTGCCCGTACCGACTGCACCACTGGCATGGCATAGGCGGCGTGCCCGTACCGACTGCACCACTGGCATGGCATAGGCGGCGTGCCCGTACCGACTGCACCACTGGCATGGCATAGGCGGCGTGCCCGTGCCGACTGCACCACTGGCATGGCATAGGCGGCGTGCCCGTACCGACTGCACCACTGGCATGGCATAGGCGGCGTGCCCGTACCGACTGCACCACTGGCATGGCATAGGCGGCGTGCCCGTACCGACTGCACCACTGGCATGGCATAGGCGGCGTGCCCGTACCGACTGCACCACTGGCATGGCATAGGCGGCATGCCCGTGCCGACTGCACCACTGGCATGGCATAGGCGGCGTGCCCGTACCGACTGCACCACTGGCATGGCATAGGCGGCGTGCCCGTATCGACTGCACCACTGGCATGGCATAGGCGGCGTGCCCGTACCGACTGCACCACTGGCATGGCATAGGCGGCGTGCCCGTACCGACTGCACCACTGGCATGGCATAGGCGGCATGCCCGTGCCGACTGCACCACTGGCATGGCATAGGCGGCGTGCCCGTACCGACTGCACCACTGGCATGGCATAGGCGGCGTGCCCGTGCCGACTGCACCACTGGCATGGCATAGGCGGCGTGCCCGTGCCGACTGCACCACTGGCATGGCATAGGCGGCGTGCCCGTACCGACTGCACCACTGGCATGGCATAGGCGGCGTGCCCGTACCGACTGCACCACTGGCATGTCATAGGCGGCGTGGTGACTGCACCACTGCAGCAACGAATAGGCGGCATGATATACATGCATACGTTGTGCGGCTTTCCTATTGTTAAACTTTAATAGATAGTAATGCATAACATTCAGTATATCTCTAAAGGTCTTAGCAGTGGTATGCCGATACTATTCACACATACATATATGGTGTGCTTGTGACGCAGTCAGCCGCGCTACAAATGCCATGTCGTCTTGTGGAATACTCCGGAAAGGAAATCTGCTCTCCTTGCCAAGACAACTCGATTCAGTATTAAGTACTTATTCTAAACCAAGTTAAACTGTGCTAGGAGATCGTGGCAAAACAAGACCAGACCAAGATTCCTTTACTTAATAAGGTTTGCCCATTAGGGAGAAATGACCGTCGCAGTGGCGTTACAGGATTTGGCAGTAATTCGGTAGCCAATATACAAGGCGCTTATGGCGTCGCCGTTTCATTCAATGTGCATTACGAGCGAGCGCTTCGCGCTCGCTCGTCTTTCTGTGGTATATGGGGAAAAATATAAATATGAGCGGCCCGACCCGGCCCGGCCCGTAGCGACGCCTTTGACAAGCTAATATGTCTGCAACCGCACATCTGATTGACAAGCGGGCTTCTTTTCTGAGCAGCCCCATCCAACCTACCCTGTTTGAGACCAGTGCCGACTCACGTGGGTGACTTCCACTGCGCGTGGCGCGTGCCGCGTGAGGGGTATTGGAAGGTGTTCCCTCGCAATAACTCCGCAACGGCTGAGCCGATTGTGTTCACATTTGGTGTGTGGTTAGGGACCCCTCAGCCGCCACTTTCCCATAAGTTATTGGCGGGGTGCCTCTGCACGTGCGCACGTGCAGACTCCTATCCTATATATCAGGAACGGCTGAGCCGATTGTGTTCAAATTTGGGGTGTGGTTAGGGACCCCTCAGCCGCCGCTTTCCCACAAGTCAGAGGCTCTGCCGGCACGTGCGTACGTGCTCACCCTTTTTGTATCTCAGAAACTACTTGCCCGACGGAGTTGAAATTCACCATACATTTTCTTCGCGCTCGCTCGTTCATCGCCAACTTCGGCGTCTTTCTGGTATTTTACCATGTTAGATAATTCATAGTTCGCTTAATAGAAGTCGTAATGTGCTGCAGGCACGATCATATAGAGTATTGCGCGGTTGGATTGAGACTAGCACAGACGGGGAAAATAGTTAAATTTTGTATAGGATCGTTTGAGGCGAAAGTCGTTAGAGTGGTTGCCTAGCAACCGCGTTGTTTACCAAACAATCATTGGTACCAATACCCACAAATTCCAGAGTAATCATCTTTGCGCTATAAGTAGTGATTACATGCGATTGGCAGGGGCGGTTCTCCCATGTAGACAAGATAGGCAATGCCTACCCAGTTCGGTAGCCTTCTTCCGGTACCGATATTTATTTTCCCTTCTTTTCATTTAATTTTTTTCCTTATTGATTTATATGGTTTTCTGCAACCGGAATGGGCCTATCTTGGATCACATTTTCCTAATCTTCCAAGAAAATGTCCTTCGAAACCATAAATTAAACGCAAATGTAAGACAAACCTTGCCTATGCTTGCCTACCTCGTCCTACTAGATTTTCAACACGCCTGTGTACACATTTATTGGGTACTGCATGCGGTAGAAAATCCCTTGTAAGGTAGACAAACCCACTAGAAAATGGAGAAGAGCACACCTTTTTAAGCGCAATAACTTCATAAAATAAATATGACTGCAATACGAAATATTATTTTAGGCTCGTAGTAGCTTACCACATAGGGGTTCAATTATGTTTTCTCTCTTCAAAATCATGTTTCTAACACTTTTTGAATGAGTCATTTATTATAGAAATTCAGAACAGGTTAAACACGCAATACAAATATGCATGTTTAGGCAAACAGAGATACAATTGAATTTGACATATATTTGAAGTTCAATAATGCAAATTTGTGAGAGAATTCTGTAAAGTCTCAATGTAAATTATTTTATTTATTGACATGATGGAAATTACCATATATAAAACTCTTGTTGATAATTCTTATCATGCGGCTTGTTTGGATTTACGCCGATAGATTTGCACTGACCGGATTTGATTTCTTGTTGATTTGAATGGCTAAGTGATAGGTATATAAGCATTGTTGGTTAAGAAATAAGCTATGATAAACATTGTTGATGATTTACTTGACAGTGCACACGTGCACACTCTAACACTTTCGGTCGCCATGATTATACCCAGAAGGAAAGTATTGTCCAACGAGGCCGTCCGTTAGTTATTTTGGACTGGGTGCAGAAGGTAGATAAAGTTTAGCGAGCGCTGATAAAAAATCGCAAGAACATTGGGGGTTTGAATAGGTTTTTAGGCTTGTCTACCTAGTCTCAAGGCAAGGGCCCAGCGCCGCCCCTGGTGAGTGGCGTGAATATTGAAGTAATAGGTACGTGCTTATCAATCATATAATGTGGTTCTGACATACTATATATATTCATATTAAACAACTGACATTAACTTTGGAACATTATTTTGAAATAGCAGCGTGGGAAGACAGTAATGACAGCAAGTACAGTTCGCACTTAAGGTGAAGATTTAAGTGAAGATGAGCACGGAAAGCGAATCAGATTCCTCAGATGTGGTTGGAGCCTGGAGGGTATGCACAAATACAAGGTGGGTAGGTAATTGCAAGTACAAAAAAGGCACACTTGGACCATCAATCTGTCTGAAATGAATTTCATCCAGGAACATGGGAAGGTCGGATTACGTCATTATAACGTCATTATAAAGCCGGCCGGCCATTCGTGAACGGTGGCTGATCAGACGGCATAAATTATTAAAGTGCATTGAATGCATAATAACCACATTTTACCGATTTAAATTAATCTGATATTAGTAATACAAAGTATTTCGCTATCGTTGTGCCATTTCGTCCAAAATTAAGTCCGAGTGCTGTTCAGCACACGCTGCCAGCGCTTCTCACTAGCTGACGTCACAATTAGGTCAAGGAAACAGACGCAACAAAAGCACTTCTAGAATCTGCTGACTGCTTCAGAGGCATATCACTGTGTTTGTTTTCATTTCAGTTTGATTTGTCTCATGCGCCGCTATTGAAACACATCCGCTAGCGCTTTCGCTGCTTCTGCGATTTTCCACTAGCAGAAATGGCCTCTCCGTAAGCTCTACGGTGCCTATCATGGCGTATTCTCTTTCTGGATTTGCATTGGCTGACGCCTGGTTGCCATGGAGAACGAAAGCGCTACTAGCAGCCGCTAGCGTGCGTCCGAACAGCGCTCAGTTTGAATTTCAGATGAAAATTAAAGTACCACATTAGATTGCATTAGTCCCAGGCTAAGCGAACTTGCTGAAATTTGAAATTGAGTTGGTCTAAATTAATTTAACCCGCGAGGCGGGGCTTTTATGTCCTCCCTTGTTTTTTTTCTTCAACGATATCATACGAACGCGTGGCGAGCAGCTAATAGCTAATAACCAGTAAAACGTTTTTTTGGGCGATGACCGAGGGGGCGCGCACTGGTAAAGCTAAAACAGGTTTGAAATATGAAACGGTACGGGAGCACACGTGGTAGTAACACATAGACCTTTTATTTCTTTTAGTCCCCCATATAAATTGCCAGGCCTCCATGCATGCCAACATACAAATTAAGTTGTATTAAATTGTACATGATCTCCTTTCTCGAATCCGCCAAAAGGGAGTACGTCCTGAGTGCTGCATGCTTCAGCGTATACAAACAACGAATGCTTAGATAAATCAAGCCATTTTTTTATCAAGAATGATTTTTGTTCATTTCGACGTCTACAGGTGCCACGCGATGTGGTACAACCCATATCAGAGCGCACCATAACAAAATCAAAATTGATTTGATGGTTCTATTCAATGGTGAAAACCCGATCTCAATCGGAGCAGCGGTTGCAAAGTTATTAGCTTCCGAAAAGCGTTTGTATGGCCGGTTCGGGCCGGTTCGGGCCGCGTCAATAGTAAAATTGTCTAGTAATTTGACGAGAAACCTCACGGGCGCTTCGCGCCCGCTCGGTAACTAGATGACAAAGCTCTTCGGGATCTGGTGAACCTTCTAGAATGATGTCAATTGTCAAGCTGCACCGCGGCTGAACCGCGAACTTCTGAGCCTCGATGATCCTCATGAAGCGAACCAGCTCCAGAAGAAGCTGCTAAAGTATGTCGTCGATCACTGGAAACGAATCATGGATGAGCGAATATACGAGCCGCAACCAGGCCAAGATTCGGAGTATCCATCGTTTTCCGAGTTCGTCTCTTTGTGAACAAAGGAGGTCAGAATTGCATCTGGACCGGTGAACGTACAGCCGGAGGGCCAAAATCAGACACATAATCGATTCTCCCGAAGAAATGATGGCACGAGCAAGGAATCGGCGTTCCTGTCTTCACCTGCACCTCATTCTGGAGAAGCAAGACCTCGTGACAGACATTTAACTTCAGGAGGTGCGTCTGCCAAGAAGTGAAGGATCTGTTTTGAAAAAAAAACATCTCGTTCAGAACTGTTTGAGCTTTATGAGCCTGCCACAGGACCTATTTTAAGAGAAAACCACTGGAGGTCAAAAAGGTACCCCCATTTTCGGGGCATCTTTTTGTGGCAAGAAGGTACCCCATTTTTTCCTCCGCGGATTTGGGCCGGTCAAGTTATTTTGGTATTCCACCTTAAGAAATTCACTTTTCGAACTCACAAAAAAAAAAATTGTGGACATCTTTCAAAGAAAAAATATTTTTGGGGTCAAAAAACAAAAAAAATCACAAATCCGAGATAACCATCTGGAAGATAGTGTCATTTCTTTTCTTTTGACGTCTTATATTGACAATTTGCTTTGAAACTCGATTTTTATGATTTGTCAAACATTTACTGTTTTTCCACCAAAAATGGCATGACATGACGTCATTAAAACGTTATTATCTCCAAAAAATACTACAATAATTTTATTGAAATTTAGTGAGAAGACGTAGAATTGACGCAGTATAAAATACTGAAAGTTACACGTTGATATCTATCACAGTTTAAAGTTATTGAGAAAATCCGGTAGGAGGCAGATTCCGCCCCCCCCCCCGTGTCACCGGGGCTACTTGAATTGCATCAGGTGCACTGTTTTGTCTATCATTGAAAGCAAGGGATACATCAAAACTTCAAATTAAATCACTTGAGAGAAGAAATAAGTTTTCATGAAGTTTTCTCCTAAGATCATTGTTTTTCACGTTCAGTGCAGGGAACGCGCATGAGGGGGGCATGCTTGTATTGCATGCCCCCCCCCCCCAGATTCCTGTGGGGGGGGGGGGGGCATTTGCCCCTGATATCCCCTCCATGTATCCGCTAGTGGGGGCGGATACTCTCCCCCTTAAGTTTTTTGGATATAGCGGAAAACGACGCCATTTCGCGCCGCCATTTTTGGTGCAACTGCTTGCCTATCAATTTCCCAAATCATTTTAATTTGTTTACCTCGGGTCTCCTCAGGTCACGTCACTAAGTAAAGTCTAGTGATCCCACCTCCAAAAAATGTAAGTTCGTGCCGCAGCCAATCAGTTGACCAATCAGTTAGAATGTTTGACCAATCAGTTAGATACTCACAGGATTTAATCAGGTCATAAACACCTACAACTCTGCTATTTCGGATGATTTTTACATCGGTGACCTAAGGTGAAGTCTATTTTGTGGTCTCCGAGTTATAAGTCATTGGGGGAACATGAAAATGCATATAAATCCACAGGAAATGGCTAAATTTGCCCAATTTTCACCAGAGTCCCGCATCTTTTGCAAAATACAAAGATCCAGTGGCGGATCTACGGTTGGGCAAAATGGGCAATTGCCCCCCCCAAAAAAAAAACGCCTGAAATCGGCGCAAGATTGGCACATTTCCTGATATAGAAGAACATCTAAGCAACTTTACTAAGGAAAGTTAGCTTTAAATCAGCTATCAATGCATAAGCAAGCCAACTCCGATGCGTTTTCAGAATTGTGCGAAACTTTTTGGACTTTTGTCCCCTCCCCTCACAAACCACCCGTTCTGGATCCGCCAATGCAAAGATCCATGTGGTATTTTTATCCTGTGCCATCCACGAGGTAAAATATATTCACCCTGAGGTCATTCGTCATTGTTTTCCATAACTTTTTTACCGAACCAGTAAGGCGCCGTAGTTGGCGATGAACGAGCGAACGCGAAGGAAATGTATGGTGAATTTCAACTCGATCAGGGAAGAAGTTTCTGAGATACAAATACGTGGTGCACACGTGCGCACGTGCAGAAGCACCCCACCCTTGACTTGTGGGAAAGTTGCGGCTGATAGATCCCAAACCACACACCAAATTTGAACACAATCGGCTCAGAAGTTGCCCCCACCCACTCCAAATTGTGTGGCGACGTCCCTGATCCAGCAACCCCCGATCTACCCCACTCTGCCGCTAATGAGCAATTGTTCAAAGGATATTGAAATTCAAGATATTCAGGAAATAATTTAAAGATACTTATTTTGGCTGGGAAATACTAAAACTTAGGATTATTATAACATTTGCATTGGATTTGTATACATTTATCCCCAGGTAAGCATATTTTATTTTAATTGAATACCTATCAAACGAAAAATGGCATGGAAATACTGAAATCAGGGTGGGCAGCAATTCTTGACTGGGAGCAAAACGGCCCATGGGGGGATTTGTCCCCTCCCCCCAGTTATCATGTTAAAATAGGCCCTGGCCTGCCACCGGAAGAGCGACAAGAAACGGCGAACAGACGTCGCCTTTGCCGAGAAAGTCTCAGAAGCAGGCAGCTTTGGAGACGGAGAGTGTCGGATCAGAGCCACGTGCACGTTCAGCAAGTGTGTCCGTCAGCACCCAGCACCCAGCCCTCCTAATCGGGCCGGTGTCGGATCAGAGCCACGTGAACGTTCAGCAAGTGTGCCCGTCAGCACCCAGCACCCAGCCCTCCTAATCGGGCCGGTGTGTCGGATCAGAGCCACGTGAACGTTCAGCAAGTGTGTCCGTCAGCACCCAGCACCCAGCCCTCCTAATCGGGCCGGTGTGTCGGATCAGAGCCACGTGAACGTTCAGCAAGTGTGCCCGTCAGCACCCAGCACCCAGCCCTCCTAATCGGGCCGGTGTCGGATCAGAGCCGCGTGAACGTTCAGCAAGTGTGCCCGTCAGCACCCAGCACCCAGCCCTCCTAATCGGGCCGGTGTCGGATCAGAGCCGCGTGAACGTTCAGCAAGTGTGCCCGTCAGCACCCAGCACCCAGCCCTCCTAATCGGGCCGGTGTCGGATCAGAGCCACGTGAACGTTCAGCAAGTGTGCCCGTCAGCACCCAGCACCCAGCCCTCCTAATCGGGCCGGTGTCGGATCAGAGCCACGTGAACGTTCGGCAAGTGTGCCCGTCAGCACCCAGCACCCAGCCCTCCTAATCGGGCCGGTGTCGGATCAGAGCCACGTGAACGTTCAGCAAGTGTGCCCGTCAGCACCCAGCACCCAGACCTGCTGCATGTGGATAACTATTAACTGGGATAATCGTCATAAAGCCCCGTAAAGAAGTTATTGAACAGCGCAGGGACACAGACGGCTACATCTCTATAAATTCATCCTGACCCTGCCACATACTCGCATTCAATGGTGGCTGCCTGTTCTACCAGCATCCGGAGCACCAGCTGGTCACCCTCCCGGTACTGGACCTGCAGTCCGACACGCCTGTTTCCAAAAAAGCCTCGGTTCCTGAAGATACGCTGACGTCGTGGGTAAGCCTACACACCTGGAACCGCAAATCATGGCAGGAAGGACACGGATGGAAACATCGGATGCGATCTCCAAGGATCGGCTGTACTCTCGAAGGATCGGCTGTAGATTCGGACGGGTTCGGAAACTATACGTCATTTTCACTGACGTACACACACAAACGGACTAGACGAAAAGAGAATCAGCTTTCATTTACAAGGTGTATAAAACTCGACAAGTGCATTTAACGTCCGTGAAATTATTAACCCACTC
>JAXIVJ010019908.1:0-16693 GCA_036785665.1 Chirona hameri | reverse complement strand
TCAAAATTTTATGAAAGTGGTTACACCACATATCAGCTATTTCGGCATCACCAGTAAGGCCTCCAATGCTGGGTGGTAGAGGACAACGTCCACCAAGCTCTCGATTAACCCAAGACCAGAATCGAGATGCTGGTTCAGTGAGCAGAGACATTGTTAATTTTGATGCTTCTGAGCGCTTTTGTGCACGTTTGCATTTTCTCAAAGCGTATTTAAATGAAAGTCTAGTCAGCCGCATCTGTGACGCTAGCTGTCCATCCCTAGGTGAGCCACAGGCTCTCCATCGAAGGAAAGACTCACGTGCAAGCAGGTGTTTTATCTTAACATTTTCATTCCATCCCATAATAATTTTTGGGCATCCCCCACAGGTGGCATGATTCTTCCTGATGCTGCGATTAGCCGAGTCGGTTATGGCAGCAGTCAGGGCCTCATAACATTGAGAAATTTGGTCCACATGTGAGCCATCATAACATCCAGCCATGCAATCATCATACAGTTTCCTAAGCTGTACTATGCAACTAGTTTCTAGAGATGCACGGATGGTTTCATTATACACTGTAATTTCATTCACAGTGACAGTCTCCCACCTGGGCCTGGCTGGTCGGTTGATGCTTTGTTTTGCAACATCACCGGTCCCTGGTGTTACATCAAGTTTGATAGTTAGTGGCATGTGATCATACATCGACACATCATACCTAACTGAAATAGAGGAAATCGCTGAGTGGAGTATTGGGCTACAAATGAAGTGGTCAAGCCATGATGTTGTGCTATGTGCTGCACTAACAAATGTGTAAGTGTTTGAATTTCCCCCTAGAATTTGAACATCTGAAATAATTAACCCCTTGTCTTCTGCAAAGTCCCGCAATTCTGTGAAGAAGGTTGATCCGTGACTGTTTGCATTGCAGTCGCCTAATATACCCACAAACGCACTGGTAGAAAAGGCCATGTCAACAAGTGAATTGAGTTGACCTAAACACATGCAGAATTTGTCAAGGCTATCTGCATCTCTGTAATCAGTTGGCAGATAAACATTGAACAGGGACACAGGGCCAACATTTGTCATCAGGTTAACTTGCATAATACGTTCACTGATTAATGACATTTTAATGCTAGATTGAAAAGACTTTTTCCATAGCACACCTAATCCACCAAAGGGTCTACCACGTAAGAGATTATCTGACGAATTAATGGCAGAAATACCACAGCCCAAGAAATCCTCGTGAGTTTGGTTCAGCAATGGAAGCTCAAATTTAGCCAGCCAAGTTTCCTGTAAGAAGACTAGGTCATATTCATCACATAGCGACTTAATATCATGGAGCGAGTTCTTAAAAGAGTGGCAATTGAAGGAACATATTTGTAGCATAGCATACTTAAAAGTTGTGGCTGTTGCACTATCCAGCTACACGTCCCACACTGGCACTCCGTGTCAGCTGCTGAGTGTGAATCACAGGCTCCCGTTCACAGGGGTAAAAAAAGTTAAAATTTGCTACCAACCGAATTTGACAGAGCCCAATTTTGCTACACCTTTTATCGAACATTCTCATTCTCATCGAAGCTACATTTCTACACATTTCCATTTGTCGATTGCAAATGTTTATATCTGCTAATGCGAAAATTCGCTACACAAAACTGGCAAGCAGTTCAACAGGAGTGGCAACGTTATTTAACCGGTTCTTCTTTTGCGGCTAGACCAGGCGTATCGCTATACCTAAGTACCAATCTACCGACCTCGACACCAAGGTATCGTACCCTCATGGGATAAAACACTTGTTGATTTAATGTAAAAACAGGTTCACCATTTGCAATAGAACAGACGACTATATTTTTCCTTCCAACATCCATCCAGGTGACGTGTCCAATATATACGTGCAAACAAAAAGCTGATTTGCACAAATAAATAATGCAAGACGAATCTTAAACAAGACAAGTACTCAACAAGACAAAATAAATAGCACACGGGAGCAGAATTCAAGTTCTAAACACTGTGGATGTGGCACACTGGCACACCAAATAAAGTGCACACCACAACCGTTCATCGAATGACATTATACTAATTCCCATTGGGTACCTACTGTTGGCACTGCATCCGTACATCACTATACACTTCATATCACAGATTCATATCACATATATACAGGGGCGCGGTGACACCTTCTACTAAGATGCCTTTTCATGACTTTTCCGATGTCCCTGTGACCTACGGTCAAAAAATTGTCCTTCTGACACCGCTGCCGCACGTGCTCTAATAGCTTGTCAGCGCAGACAGGCTCCGGTCCATTCCAGCGCACACAAAGCTCTTTCGCTGCACTTGCGTGCGACAGTTGGCGGTTCTCGCCGAAGATGTCCTTCACCACACTGCACATGTTCTCCACAACACTCTCGGGAGCTGCCAGCATCTAAATCCGTGCCACCATGTCACTGTATGGCTGCAGGATCGCCTCACTCTGGGCCTGTTTTTGCAGCCTCCGTAGAGCTCGGGGTCTGTCAGCTCGTTCGGTAGCTCTCGCATGAATCTGTGAGCCGCTCTGATTTGTGGGAGGCCGACACCAAGCTCCTTTGGCAGGATCTTTTGCTCCTTAAGCGTTTGTACCGCTGTGGGAACAGAACCACTATTACAAAATGTGCTTTGACTTGTACTTAGACACTAGAATGATAGCAGTTGAGTAAGTATAAAATGCAACTTCCTAAATGGTGTGTTCTGCATCCGGATTCCATAACTCTCAACAACAACAACAAAAAAAGATAATCCCACTGAAAAGCGGGTGTCTTTGAAACAGGTGAAAGTGTTTGATATATTTCCTAAACTGACCTCTAAATATTGGCAGTGCAAAAGGTACCTCAGAAAATCAGTCAGAAAATAAGTTTTGCATCCAATTTTTTTTTTAAGACGAAGACCAGTTTGAATGGTCCTTGGACAAGCACTGACAATATTACTTCTAGGAAACCCAAAACGATTCAACATTTTACATGACACTCTGATTTGTTGGTATTCACGTCATAACGCTATCAGGATAAACACTAATAAATTAAGATCGCTTAAAAATAAGAATAAATGCGCCAAGAAATGAGAAGTAGCCAAAGACTAGCAAAAAGGAACGCATTTTTATATGTTTGCCTTTTGTTTCTTTAGCCGCTTTTGCAGTGATACATACTTCTTCGAATTGAATGGCCCCGGTAATTTGGGACTTGCCTACCTCGTGCAGCGTAGATCAGGCAATCAGAGTGCTCAACCGCCTGCAGCATTGTGAGAGACCCCAGCTTCCTCAGGTCGTGCATGTGCTCGTTGAGAGTCTCGTTCCACGACCCGACGCTGTCGCGGCTCGCGTGCTTGCCGTCCATGCGCTGCTCGATGCAGTCCTCCAACGCACCGAGGAAGTGTTGGCAACCTAACAAATAACATTAATGTCGTGACTTTACTTCTAAGACCAGATTGGTAAACAAAAGACACTTCCAATCAATTAATACAGTTTCAATTAATACATTAATATAATATACAATATTAACCCTCGCCTGGGTAGGGGGGGTAGAATGTTAAACCCTCCCTCGGTGTTTCTGGAATAACTCGCGTAGTTTCTGACCGATTGCAATGAAACTTGCAGTACCCTACTGTTGACAAATTTGACACATAATCTGAAAAAAAAGAATTTCTAACTCACATGACCCGTGACCTATGACCTGTTTCTCAAGGTCATGTCAGGCGCAACTGGCGTCCCACAGATCGATGCTTGTCACTTGTGCAGTTTCCGAGTGTTTGTTGTTCAAGAGCATATGCAAAGGTGTTTCCAGGTGACAGTTGTGGTTTCCACTGAGATTGTGACCTCGATTGACCTTTTCAGAGGTCAACTGAGGTCATTGACCTCCGATGACCTCAGATGACTTTTTGGGCTTCTGACGGTTTCTAGGACAATTTGTGACGCTGATTTCAAATTTGTGATCCATTTTAGATAATTATATGTTCCACTGGGGTCATGCGCATCCACAGGTCAACCGAGGTCACTGACCTCAGATGACCTGACATGACCTTTTTGAAATTTTGCAGTTTTTAGGACATTTTGTGACTCCGATTACGCATTTGGCACCTATTAAGCATTATGATATGCTCATTCACGATTCTAGCTAGATAAAATTCAGTTTATACGCCTTTTCAAATTTGTATGACTTATGGGTCATTCACATGACCTCAGAGGTCACCTAATGACCCAATACCTTAACATGGGGTATCAGCGGCTTCCTCTCGTCACAAGCAACACGCTCGTCTTTGAATCGAAACTGTATCTCAATTAGGGGCGAAACGCTAAAGGGGGAGGGGGGGTCGTACCAACCCCCTACCCGAACACGTAGTGATTTTGCCCTACCCGGGCGAGGGTTAATATAGTGGATCGACATTCAACATTTAGCGTGAATTAGCTATGTAGGTATAGCAAAAATAGCAATATAACATACGTAAATAAGACAGCAACCACTTACGACGAAAATTTGATAGCAGCTTTCAGGGGCGTAGCTTCTCCAAAAAGCTGGGAGAGGGGGGGGGGGGCTGAGCTGGGAAAAATCGTTTTTTAAAGTACCATCAAAATCCACAAAAATACAGATTTCTCCCAGGATTTGACCCACTTCCTCGTCAAAGTGTGGGGGGGGGGGGGGCTGAAGCCAAGTGGTGGGGGGGGGGGGGGGCTGAAGCTCCCTCAACTAAATAGGATCCTACACCCCTGGCAGCGTTTCATCACATATATCAGCATGTTCACCGGCAGAACATTTCCATGTCTTACCTCGTCTGCATAGTTGTCTCTGGTGCTCAGAGATGGCCACAAGACATTAGCAGGCTGCTCAAACGCCAAATCCTCGTCCAGCTCGATTGCGCAGGCCATGTCGCGCAGAGATCGCATCAGGCGAGCGAACGCATCTTTTCGATCCCACGGGAACGCCTGTGTGCTTTGCAGTTCCTTGCTGCAGCGTCCCAACTTTTCATAGATGTCGGCTAGCGCCGCCACTCGGTTCATGAACTGCTCCCCTGCACCAAAAGACGCTCTCAATCATCTTAACCAACAAATTGCAATTTAGCACTAAGACCGTATTAAGGAAAAAATATTTAAGAAATACTACATAATGGTATTGCATTTTTGAATATTTGATGATGAGAAAATCACTTTCTTGCTTGTTGGACTTCTATGCATCGAGAAATCCTTAAAGGGAAATAATGACCTTTTTCCACTAAAATAGAGTTAGCACTTGAAATCGCCAGACGAGATCAAAATATATTGTAAATTCATCACATTTTGCATGAAAACTTTCCTACCGAAAGATATTTCAAGTTAAAGTTGATAAGCGTTCCACACTTTTAACGACCGGTACTTGCACTATTTCTGACCTTTTGTCAAGTACTTTTGGTCCTCATCAAACTGCGGGCTTTTCCCGTATTGTTTTTTTTACGCAATGGAGTGGAAAATATATTGTGCGTTCTGCTTGTTGTGATTATATGCCCGGCGATCTTCTAAAACTAACAGCGATTGGAAAAAGTGGCAATAAAATCGGAAGTTCATCGATGCACATCAACGCGGCATAGTTAGTGGTTGCGACCCTCAATTTTTGAAAATCGATTCATTTGTTTTCAACATTAGGAGTTGTGTATAGTTTGTCTGTGGCTGTATATAACACTATGCTTTATTTTATCATGAAAAATAAGAATTTTTCCCAAAAAAACTAACGAACAATAATACAAAACTGGCAATTAAATCAGAAGCTCATCGATGCACATCGACGGCGACCTATTTAGCGTCGGCGATTTGTTTACAAAGTCATTGTCATGCTTCTCGGCGCACTTAACCATCTCGGCGCACTTGGCGAGTTGTTCCTGATTAGTATACCCAAGTCCTGTAGCAGGCTTTGTTAATGACGTCACTGGTGCCATTCTTGTGTAGCATTGCAAAATATATCTGATTTCGAGTTGAAAGCTAATGAAAGACTTATTCAAATTATTGTTTTTAAGTTTGAATTTTCTTGTTAATCAATATTAAAGGTATTTTATCACTGTATTTCATAGCAGTTGACACTTCAGAAACTTGTGACGTAATAATATTGTATCCAATATGCATTTCCCTCACCTTTTGCTATTGTGGCGCAGTGCCGAGTGCTTTGCGAATACTAGCTTGCCTGGGGTTCAATTCATTCCGCTCTTATTTTATTCGAGTTGGTATAGTTTGCATGTTGTTGTTATTCATGGCTTATACTGATAGTCAGTCATGCATCACGGATGCTTCACGGATTGCTTCACGGATCAGAGCGCTGCTCGAACGGACGCTAGTAGCGCTTTCGTTCTCCATGGCAACCAGGCGTGAGCCAATGAAAAGCCAGAACGTATTCCCTTTCTGGCTTTTGATTGGCTGACGCCTGGTTGCCATGGAGAACGAAAGCGCTACTAGCGGGTGCCCGAGCAGCGCTCAGTTAAATCAGAAATGTCACAGAGCCTCCACAAATGCCGCACTCGATGTTAACAATGGTAGGGAAGGACGAATTTGTCAATGACCTTCATGAAGTACACAAGGTACTTGTTTTGTATTTTTTCCAAACTTACACCTTTGAATTTGGGAATAATTGTATTTAATTCTTAAATTTAAATAAAATAATTTTAAAAACATAACGGTAGCCTAAGAAATTGTTGCTAACAAAATCAAAAGGTCATTATTTCCCTTTAATTATTTTCACCCACGAGAAAACGACTATTTTTTTATTAACTATTATAGATGGCCATACCTTACATGCTACTCGCCAACTTATGTAGCAATAACAACATCAAATTATGAGTACAATTTGCAACAGCCATGTGGAAAAGGATATACATGTGGGTGAATTTTGCCTCTTTGTGTTTCTTTTCAATATATCAGTTGCAGCATACTTCACATCCTACCTTGAAGAAGCTCCAGGTCGTCTGCAATGCAGCTGTCTGCATTCTTTGAGGCCGCATTCTTCTCCAGCAACTTTTCCATGGCTGTTGCGTTGTGGAGGAAGGTCTGGAAGGTGTTAGAGGCGTAGGCTGAAAACCTTGTTGCCGACCAGAGCTTAGGATGGAGAAGTCCTTGCTGCTGTTCCATCAGCTCTTCAAAGCCCTTTCCGTAGTGATGCCGCTTGGAAATGGCAGTCATCTTGTCTATGGTGTCCTGCACCCACTTGTGTTTCCCAGCTTTGACCCTGACGTCTTTTTCGGCAAGATTTAAGAGGTGAGCAGCATCCCATAGGGCTGGCACGCATGGCTGAGACTCAAGGGGATCACCACTCTTCTCGTGTAGAAGCTGGACCACTTTCGCAGGGACACCGACAGCAAAATACTGTCCGTCCATGCACATACTGGACAATTGAGATGGCTTAGTGACGCCCACTCCTGCCAGGGATTCTACAATCTCCTTTGCCAGCGTATCTCCGGTACCATCACGCACCACCGGCGCTGCAATCACAAACGACTGCATTATCTGATCCGTCTGGGCTTCCACCACTGGGAACATGATGGCAGTGACGTCCACAGATCGCTTGTTCGGCGTCACCTTGTCAGCCATTAGTGACACACATGGGACAGAGCTGACATACTTCGTCAGTTTCTCCATGATGGTGGTGTACACCTGGTCCCTCAGTTTAATCATGTACCCCGTAGAATGGTTCAAGTCCCCCATGCTCATGGAAGCGTTCCTGTTTTGAAGAACGATAAGGTCTTCGTATGTGGCGTGACTCAGATATTTTTTAAGGACATAGTAGCCCGTCCTTAGCACTCGCTTTGATACATGGACGTTTCTGGTGAACCTGCCCTTCAGCATCAAGGCATTGGCCAGCGCGCTGGCAGTTTTTTCCAGGTGTTTCTTGGACCGAAAATGACATCGCACAGCCGTTTTGAGGTTTCGGAACATCATGGGGATTTTTTCAGACTTAGAAAACGACGAGCCGAGGCTAAAGTCATACCTAAAAACTCCGAAAAACTTAGAGCCCTCGCGAACATGCACGCTGCTGAAAAACTTCGGCTCACATGTCTTGCAATGCAGCGCATTGCTTCCCGGCGCCCGTCCGAGATCGTTATCAGTCGCAACGTCCAAATGAGCAAGGCTTCTGCCGGACATGAACATCGCTGTTTTTAACTGATCTTCAAAATCCGCAACATTTTCCTTGTCATGTTTTGACGTGGAACGTTTTTTTTTCAATTTGTATTTATCAATCATCTGCAGCACACAGACATACACACACCTACACACACCTACACATACCTACACACACCTACACGCACCTACAATCACCTTCCAACGACTAGCATCAACACATTTAGTTTTACGTCCTATACTTCCCTCTTGTCTCTCCCTCATCCACCATCTCACAACAGGTCCGAGCATACAAGCGCATCACTCCTACCGCACACCAGCATTGCGAGAATGCTCGAAATAGACTGTCATACACAGGGAGAGATATAATCATGTATCCCTCATTTACTTCATCGCACATTCGCTAGCGCCTTATATTTTATAGCCTCCCCATATTTCATCGAAACTTTATTAACGTGGAACGTTCTTGGGTCAGTCTAACAACATCAGACAGACCCCTTTTGACGCTTTGCAGCTCATGAAGTACCTCATCCAGCTTGTTTTTCATCGCACAAACATCTTCACGCAAATCCATGGAAGGCTCATGCTGGGATAGGTTAAGACCATTGTCAGAAGTAACTTCAGATCCTCTATCCCCGTTATCGTTGCGAACCGTCTCAGTGCTAATCGCCGGTCCAATGTCGGTCATATCAACATCACATGTCGGGTGCACGTCTGCAGGCAAATGTTCAGGGGCTACTTTGTTACGCCCAGTTGGGAAAGGCTGCTGCGCCGACTCGGCAGGCACAGGAGCATCTCCAGTACTTGGATGCTCCTCCATGCGTGATGACTGGTGTCTCGCCAGCATCTGAGGAAACGAAAAAGGCAAATGTATAGGTGAAGGTTTCGTGAATAGTGGAACTGAGTAATTGGATCATGGGAATCGCCAGGATTTTTAGGTTCAGGTCGCAAAGTTGTCTGAAGGAAATCAACCCATCCCTACATTAATTTTCTCCTCGAATTTGGGCTACTTCATTTCACCTTCAGAAAAATTAACATAAAAATGGCAACAGGTAGAGAAGATGCAGCAGAACATGTTTGGTTCCTGTTTGGCGATTGGAGGACCTATTGTACTAAAAAAAATGCAGTTTCCTGGAATTATGTCCTGCTCTGCGGCAAGGAAAGCAAATTGTATTAAACGTCGAATTCTGCGCCTATATTGATTGCCTTCCACTATCTAAATATATTTTCTCCTCCATTTCACCTTCCTTCCACCCATCCGTCTCGGGAAAGGCTTTCCCCTGCGTCGCCGCCGTCAAGGTCGTCGGTTGCAGCGGCGATCGACGGACCCGGCTCGACGCAGGGACGTAGCTAGGGGGGGGGGGGGGCATGGGCGCCATGCCCCTCCCCCTCTGAGCAAAACAAATTTACACTAAATAAAATTAGACTCTCTAACGACCCGGCTCCCTCCCCCCCCCTCCGGTCAACAACATATGGTTGAGGAGCCAAATTTGATTCTACCACCGACGTGCCCCACCCCCGATAAAAATCCTGGCTACGCGCCTGGCTCGACGGAGGGTGATTCGGGCCGGTGCCGAGCAGCGGCGCGGGCCGACATTGGGGACGGGGGAGACGGGGTGTCGGCAGATTGATGTCGGTGTGCATGCGCCCATCGCAGCGCTCATGCGCTGAAGAAATAGTTTTGAGTATTTTGCTTATTTCTTGAAAACGGTCCAGAAAGTCGGGAATCAGACGACGGTTACGTAAAATTCGTTCAATTTGGAGTTTTGTCGATGACTTGAGAGTGGCCTCTCTTCATAAATGGCATCACAGGCACTACAAGGACAGTCACCGGCGCGACGAGGTCTGTCAGAAAAATCAAAGTTGTTGAGCGATTTTAGGCTAATTCCGCACTCACAGTTTTCGAGGTAGGCGCTAAATGTGTCCCAAACGTTCCCGTCTCCACGTCAGCACAGTTTTTCACAGTCACGCTGCCTACTTCCGGAAAAATACGAATAATACTATGGAGCGGCCGGGGAGCGCTCCCTAGTCCCTAGCGCAATACAAATAACTGAACACTTACCCAGGCAGCAGAACCACGTAGGAGGACATCCGACTCCGCAGGATGATGTTTCTTTGTGTGTTTCAGCAGCCGAGGACGATGATAATTTAGGCATGAAAAACTACACTCAGCAACATCCTTGGTGAGATATCCGCACAAAATCTCCATTCTAGAGTTTGTTAACTTAGCCTTCTTTACTTTACTCATGATAAACAACACAGATCCTTGGAGCACCACAAATCGATCTTATCGCAACAGAGACACCACCAACCAGCGCGAGACCAAAATGTCAAAGGAGGGCTCTGTCAACATTCGGAAACCTTGAACTTATAGTGATGGGGTACCATAAAAAGACTCTGGAAGTCTTTACGCTTCATTGAGTTACATTCATTTTGTTAAATATGGTCTGAGAATAACTTTGAAATAATTTTATTAAAAGATATTGGAATATTTTGAAGTACAATTTGATGTCCTTTATTCGTATTATGCGTGATACAAAAATATACAACCTGTATCACTCTCTGTCGATTCATGTTGGAATTTTTTGCTACAATATTCTCTATCTCCGGTAGGTGTAGATTTCCTTAAAAGATACGTTTAGTCTCTAGATCTTGCGAGAAACTTGTGATATTTGCCCACTTATAGTGATATTTTTCCAATTTCTCGCTAGCAACATATTACTTTCAAAATATCTCCAGAAAACAGAGATCAACCAGCCGTGAATATACAAAACAGACCCATAAGTGTACAGGATCTACAACAAACAGAAAGTGACTCATTCAAGCATATACCGCAGTAATGATAGTGCAATTTGTATGTCTTGCCATTGGCCAGTTTTGCTACAAATCTTCGTTTGGTGTAACGCTGAATTGCTACTAACGACGTTGTCGAGTTGGCGTTATTTTTGACCCCTGCCCGTTCAGATCTACCAGCATTCCTGTCCCCTCTAGGTTGAAAGAATCGTTTGATAGACACATGAGCAGGCCATTTGTCTGGCAGCAATACCTGACCAACAAGTTCTGCCGGAACAGTGACTTTGAAGCCCTTGTAACCATATGCCTGTGCACAGTGAGGGATTTCAACTGCCCCTGCCCTGCCAGCTTCCCCCAACAGCCAGTTGACATGAGACTCGACAGCTTCACTGGTGGTACTGGGACCACCACGAAAAGGTCTTCCCACGAAAAGGTCCATCTTCCGGGGAGGTGCAGCCACGCCCCCTGAGAAGAGTAGATGAGCTCACCCCAGTCACCTCTAACTTTTTGCGGTTGTTGGGTCTCCTCTTTTTGGCGACTATGGTAAAACCTTCCTCAACCACCTGTTCTCTGAACTGGGCGGAAGACTGACGCCCAGAAGACTGACGCACTGACTGGTGATGGTTCAAAGTTGGTTGCACAGGTTGTGGCAACTTGTGTTGCGGACTTTGCTGAGGGATCGAAGGGATATTCTCGGTATGATGGACTGAAGTCGATGCCACAGATGAGGGCGGTGGCGGTGGGAGCGGTGCTGATGATGGTGGCGATGCACCGGCAGCTTGAGCATAAGTTTGTGACATATTATGAGCTACTTTCGGTGCAGTTTCTTGCAGTGACTGAACTGCCTGTTTCAGTTCACGCAGCTCACTCTGCATGGCATTGAATTGGCCAAGGAGCACACTCATGTCTACATTTGCATGTGATACAGGAGGGATATTCCCCAGATCAATAGCATAGAACTGGGGAAGCACGACATCTTCTCTGTCACATACCTGTAAGGCTTTCAAGATATCTTCGACATCTGCACGTTCTTTTGCACCAGAAGAGGTGCTCTTACGCTTTATGAGGCGTAGGTCCTTCCTAGATGGGAAGGCAACAGAGATAACCATCTCCCAGAGAGCCTCTTTAGCTGCTTGGATTTGCTCTCCACTGTAAAAATCTAGACATAGTTTGGCGATTGTCTCGAATGGTACAGTCTGTGATTTGTTAATGAAGAAACACAGAAGTTCATTTTGTACAGTTATCTGCGAAATATTCTTCAAGTTTGATGCCATTTTAGTGTTATAATCAGGCCGTTGTCATCCCAATGCCTCTAACGTGTTTGCATCATCTGCACAAGTGACGTCATCATGCGAACAACTTTCAATACTTTCAAATAAGCAATTCTTTTGCTGAAATGTAAGCTTTCCGCTGCTTAATATTCAATTTTGATCCTTTTTACTACATCACATCAGTTAACTTGCTGTGCTATATATATTTATTATGTTCTGACTAGACAGCGGCTTAGGTGACTGTCACCATGGATTGCAGCATTTCAAGCCTGATTGTGTGAGTTGTTTCGTGCGTGGCGCATGAGAGGCAGTACAAAATTTGATTGTGAATAGTAAAATCCAGCAAGATCCCCGCTGTTTTTGTTTGCAAGTAATTCATGTACCTAATTAATTTAGTTTGTTAAATGTTGTTTGTAAGAGTGACTACTGTTGGCTGCCATAGATGAGCTTTTAAAACTGTTCTTTGTTAGCATAACTCATACAGTGTCAAGCTTAGGTATTCATGCGATTGCCTGCCCAGTGGCTGAAGATTAGGTATAGGTTTAGGTTTATATTTGTGAGCTAGATTAGATAGGATCTATTTGAAACTGTGCCCCTTTGGAAATAGGACCCGAAGGGCTCTATTTCGAGATAAAAAATGACTGATTTCTTATTCATTTTTTAGATTTGTTTTGTTAAAATATGCCCCTCTAAAAATATAGTGGTCCAAATCTGTTGGTTTTGTTTTTGTTATAGTGGGGGTACCTTATGTCCCTGATAAAAAAATTGCCCCCTCCTGGAGTGAATCCTGGGTATGCTACTGTACAAGGCCCACCACCTATGTTTTGGGGTTTTATCAGACAAACCTGTAAAAATGTCTTGCCACTTCAAGGAGCCAAACAACAGGTACCTACTGTAACATGAAAATCCACATGAAAAAAGCTGCAAAGGCAAAAAATGGGGTGTATTTTTTTCGTCATTTCAGCCGAACTCCCACTAAACAATTATCGCTGACGCCCCTGGGCACAGGTGACAATTGACATAGTTTTGCTCAGTGTATAGCAATGTTGGAACAATACAAACTGCAAGCTGACATCTTTTTTATATCCGAAAAGGTTGAAAAGCTAAAAAAAAATACAAGTAAAGAAATCATTAGAAATTGTGAGGTTGCAAAATAAAGTGGCCCAAATCCGGAAAGAAATTTGAAATTGGGGGTAGGTAAGGTCTGCTAAAAACGATTTGCCCCCCCCCCCCCCCCCACACCCCCAAAAAAAATTAACAGCTAGATCTGCCCTTGTTGAGTACAATTACCCTGGTGGGAAATTAAAAGCAATTCAAATTACAACTTGAATGTCCCACCTGGATATTCTATTTTATATAGTATTATTATATTCACACATTAGTTTGTTGTGCAGTTATCATTGGGACTATTGCCTATGAATTAATGTTAGCATCATCATCTAACTGTGAATTTCCATTTTACAGGTGCACAAGAATGGGGCGTGTGTGTGCTGTGGCAACATGCAAGACATGGTGTGGAGGAAAAAAGAAGCAAGATCCTTCTGTCAACTTTGTTAAATTCCCGAGAGATAGGAATGTATGGAGTATCTGGCTTGCAAAATGTAAGAGGGCTGATACAGTTGATCCAACCAACTCCTTCATCTGCTCAAACCACTTTTTGGCTGATGACTATGATCCTGGCTACCTCATGAGAGAGCCGCTGCCTGGTGTGAGAGCCGCTGCCTGGTGTGAGAGCCGTCGCTGCCTGGTGTGAGCCGTCGCTGGTTGAGGGCGAGCAGCCGCTGCCTGGTGTGAGAGCCGTCGCTGCCTGGTGTGAGCCGTCGCTGGTTGAGGGCGAGCAGCCGCTGCCTGGTGTGAGAGCCGTCGCTGCCTGGTGTGAGCCGTCGCTGGTTGCGGGCGAGCAGCCGCTGCCTGGTGTGAGAGCCGTCGCTGCCTGGTGTGAGCCGTCGCTGGTTGAGGGCGAGCAGCCGCTGCCTGGTGTGAGAGCCGTCGCTGCCTGGTGTGAGCCGTCGCTGGTTGCGGGCGAGCAGCCGCTGCCTGGTGTGAGAGCCGTCGCTGCCTGGTGTGAGCCGTCGCTGGTTGAGGGCGAGCAGCCGCTGCCTGGTGTGAGAGCCGTCGCTGCCTGGTGTGAGCCGTCGCTGGTTGCGGGCGAGCAGCCGCTGCCTGGTGTGAGAGCCGTCGCTGCCTGGTGTGAGCCGTCGCTGGTTGAGGGCGAGCAGCCGCTGCCTGGTGTGAGAGCCGTCGCTGCCTGTTGTGAGCCGTCGCTGGTTGAGGGCGAGCAGCCTCTGCCTGGTGTGAGAGCCGTCGCTGGGTGCGGGCGAGCCGTCGCTGGGTGCGGGCGAGCCGTCGCTGGGTGCGGGCGAGCCGTCGCTGCCTGGTGTGAGAGCCGTCGCTGGTTGCGGGCGGCGGATGACCCTGTCCAGGAGCGCTGCAGCTCGGGACGCTCTAGAACTGTTGCCAGGCGGTCGATTCCTCGTCCGGGTCCGGTGCCATCTTCGGCGCCGGTATTGTCACGCGTCACCGGACCCTGTTTCTTGCTCCGTGACTTTGTGTAATCATTATGTCTTAAATGCTTATGTCTTAATGTCTGAAATGCTGTAATGCTTATGTTTATATCTATAAATATGTCTTCCGCCGTTGCCTCAGCTATTCTGCTTAGTGTGTTGCTGCAAGCAGGGAAGCGATGGTTGATACTCCGCCACGGGCCACCCAGATGCGAATTCGGAACATTTTGGTTTCAAGTCGCTCGCGTTAACGAGCGACTTCCCTTACGCCGCCATCGGCGGCCTAAGGGAATTTACAACAACAGCCGAGTCTCGGCTGGACTGTGCGAGACGCATGTGACTTGTGAGGCGCCTGAAGCTTTTCGGTTCGGCTAACGTGCGAACCGATAAACTGTATCTCAACCGGGTAGCCAAGTGAGGGGGACGCGCGCCTCTGCATACCGGTCCCCCACACCGACATTGGCCAGTTTACTCTGTCTGTTTCGGGGCCGTATTTAAATTGCTGGCTGGCTGGGGTCTGCTGGACTCCCTTGGGACAGGTTGACTGAGAGTCTGCAGTTGTCTCCGGTACACATTAGTAACTCTACTTATGTAGAACACAGGCACGTAGCGAGGATTTTCCTCAAGGGAATGGGGTGAACGTCATATTTGGTCGAAATCGCTTGTTTTGCATGCGATTTTTTGGGGGGTTAAAAGTCGCCCATATCTAACGTTGAATCCGTCGCTGCGGGCCGTCCCCCTCCGCTATCCCGGTTAGAACGTCATTTTGTGTCCATATGTTGCCTCCAAATCATAAAATTTGCAATCTGTTCGGCGCATCTTGGGCCTAAAAATGGGCGGCTCGTCCACTACAGACATGCTAACCGGGACCGTAATGAACGCTTTATTAGGCATTAACATGCCTTTAAAATCACCATTTTGTTATCTACCAATAAAACCTTAATTCTGCACCTCATTCCATTTCCACACCCGCATCAATGTATTTTATTTTCTCCCATCCATATATCCGCTTTGCACTGCAGCGGGTTTCTCTCGGCTACGGGTGTCCCCGGTATTCGCTTGATGACGTCACTTATGAACCTGCGCAGAAACATGCGCAGTCGGGATGAAGCCACCTGGTATATATCGCCTTGGTTATAATATACTAAAAGGAAGAGTAGAAGTGCGCCAGGATTGTCACCAATTCTTGAAGGATGAGTTTGATATTAGTATTACATTTTTTAAACCACAAAGTACACCACTCTTAAGACTAAATGCAGATTAATGATTCTCGTAGTAACTGAAAGTGGTTTTATGATCGATTTTACCTTAAAAATGAATTATTCTCCGGAGCCAATCACTTTGATCTACACAACTCCGTTGCTATAGCAACAAAATATATATATATATATATATATATATATATATATATATATATATATATATATATATATATATATATATATAGATATTCCACAACGTCACGTTTTACGGAACTCGACACACACTGGGCACAATACCACCACAGAAACTACTTGCCCGATCGAGTTGAAATTCACCATACATTTCGATCGCGCTCGCTCGTGCATCGCCAATTACGGCGCCTTACTGGTAAAGATACAACGCGGCTCGCGTAAAAACATAAATACGAGATGTTAAATACAAAATAAGTGCGTGAGGCACATGCCAAAATTTATCCAGTGGCATAACCACAATGGCCTACAATAGTATGTTATGCACAATGGCCCCTAACATAACAGCATAGCTCGTCATGTCAGACCTCTGAGAGTAGGTTCTGGAGCATGGCTCGAGTGTTGTCCAGGGGTGCCCTGAAATCGGGAAACACCTGTTCGGGCTGGTACCCGAACAGGACAAAGTCCTGAAAGTAGTGTCGCAGCACGCGACGCAGCGTTTCCGGCGACAGCGAGCCCACCAGAGGACCGGTTATGGCTGTCGTGTCCGACCCGGCCACATTTTTAGGAAGCGAGACAGAAGTGATGTTAGCCAGTTTCAGCAGGAACTTAGCATCGTCTTGCATCGTTTCGAATTTGCCCAGCACCTTGTAGGGTATGCTGCA